>VRYO01002780.1:688721-699444 GCA_009812075.1 Sialia sialis | reverse complement strand
TTGGACTGGGAGGTACTGGGATATGCTGGGAGTGATACTGGAATGGACTGGGACGTACTGGGGGACACTGCGAAAGCTGGGGAAAGGGACTGGAGGTGTACTGGGATGAACTGGGCTGTACTGGGAGGGTCTGGAGAGGTTGAGTAAGCGGTTCCCGCTTTCGCCGCCTCCCATTGGCTGAAGCTCCTGCCCGTCACGGCCAACAACCAATCAGAACCCGGGAACACGATCTGAAGGCGGGGCCTGGATTTGGCGCCATTGTAGGCCTACAATTCCCCTCACGGATCGCGGCCCGTAGGCGCCCAACGGAACTGTGCCTACAACTCCCGTCATGCCCAGCAACCACTCCCGTCACGCCCTGCGCCCCAAAGAGACCCCTTAGAGCCCCGCAAGGCCTCCCCGACCCCACAAGATCGGCTCAGGCGCCCCTGCGTTCCCTCAAGTGCCCTCCCGAACCCCTAAGCGCTCCGTTCCAGCGACTTCCGGGACTACAACAGCCATAATGCCTCGCGACACCCTTGGGGCGCCACTGCCGCTGTGCCTCTGTTTCCCGTGATGCCCCGCGGGCCCATTGCGGGCACTGAAGCAGCGCCTCTATCTCCCGTGATGCCCCGCGGCGCAACTGAGCTCCATTATACCCGCGCCTACAACTCCCATCACACCCCGCGGCCCAGAGAGCTCCCCCGATCCCCACGTTTTCCCTAAATTCCCTCCCCAGACCCCATGCCGCAAAACCAGGACAAAAAAAAACCCCAATTGATTTGTACAGCAAAGCTCACAGACCCGCAACCACCCAAATCTTGAATATTTAATTTTTCGCGTCTTTAAAATCTTCCTTTCACCCTATTCCAGTCCATTCACATTTTTATTTCGCCTCCTTCTTTCCTCTTCTCGGGGGTCTCTGGGGGGTTTTTGCGGGTCTCTCATTGCAGGGATCACTCCGAGGATCTCGGGGTCATTTCTGGGGTCGCTCAGAGCAGGGGCCGGCTCCGCTGAGTGAGCAGGACCCCAAAACGCCGTTTCAGAGCCAGGCGGTGCCGGGAGAATTTGTCATCGGGGGAGAAACGGGCGGGATGAGCCGAGCGTGTGGGGATCCCCTCCGGGGACACCTTCTGTGGGGGGCAGCGTGTGAGAGAGACCCCAAAATCTCCCCAAATTCCCCCCCTCACGACACCCAAACTCCCGCGTATCGCTCCCAAACCGCACCCCGGACACCCAAACCCCGCGGATCCCTCTAAACCTCTTCTCAAATCCGCTCTAAACGCCCTTAAACACCCCAAAAAATCCTCCCGAAGCGCCCCCGTACCCGCAGGGTGTAAACGCGCTCCCCGCGCTCGTTCTCGTAGCACTGCAGGAACATGGCGGCAACAGCGGGAGACGGAACCGGAAGTCGCCTCAGAATGAAAAGGGAACGGGCGGAATTTGTACCGGAAGTGGGTGAGGTGGGTGATGGGAAATGCAGTCCCGGAAGTGAGCGGGGAGTCCGAGTTCACCCAGGGCATCCAAAGGGGAAATTTGGGGCAAAAAAAAGGAGTTTGGGAACCAAAATTAGGGAGAATTTGGGCCCAAAAAAGGGAAATTTCTGCCTGAAAAAGCAAAAAGTGGCAGCCCAGAAGAGAAATTTGGACACAAATATGGGAATTTGGATCCAAAAATGGGGATTTTTGGTCCGGGAAGGGAGAATTTTGGCCAAAAAAAAAAGGAATTTGGGCACCCGGATTGGAATATTTGGTCCAAAAATGGGATTTTGGGATTTAAAAGGGAAATTTTGCCACCCAGATGAGAAGATTTGGTCCATAAAGCAAAATTTGGGAGCAAAAAAAGGAGAATTTTGAGGTAAAATGGGAAACTTGGGACTAAAAAAAGAGAAAATTTGGGTCCAAAAAGGGGAATTTGGTGCTATAAAAGGAGAATTTGGTTCCAGGAAGGGAAAATTTGGGGTGAAAAAGGAGAATTTGGGATGAAGAATTGGGAATTCGGGTCCAGAAAGGAGAATTTGAGGCTGAAAAGGAAAATTTGTAATGAAAAAGGGGAGTTTGGGTCTAAAATAAGAAAAAATTGGGTCCAAAAAGAGAAAATTTGGGGCTAAAAAAAGGGAAATTTGGGTAAAAAAGGGGAAATTCATGTGCAAAAATTGAGAGTTTTGACCTAAAACCAGGAAATCTGCAGAATTTGAAAAGCATCTTCCTGGTGCCGATCCAGGAAAGGAAAAACCACCAGAAATCAGGGAGATGGAAAAGTTTTACCTGTTCGAGATGAAAAAAAGGTCGACTAAAAATGTCTGTGGGGCGAGAGTTCTGCGAGCACCAGAAAAGTTTCAAACCACGAGAGATTCTAGCGACGACAATAAATCAATTACAGTAATTTCACGATTATACGCCGCACCTTTTTCATGGAAGAATCCAGCCCACCCCAGCGGTGTGGCTTATAATCAGGTGCGGCTTATGATTGCGAAATTACCGTAAAAAACCACTGCCCCACCCGGTTTCCATGGGCGGCCCATCAACAGGAAATGTCCCGCGGAGATCAGGAGCGCCGCCCCACCCGGTCTCAACAGCTGGTGATCGAATTTTGTTCTCAAACTCTGCTTTGGCAAGTTCACCCTGTGCTTATTTTCATTGTCCGAGAGTCCCTGCAATATTTACAAGCCATGAATGCAGCAATTTCACGATTATAAGCCGCACCTGATTATAAGCCACGCGTCGGGGTAGCCAGGCAGACCGCGGGATTCGTCCCTATATAAGCCGCACCTGAATATAAGCTGCACTTTTTAATTTTTATTTATTTTATCTTAAATTTTTTTTTAGTGAGGATCAAGGCGCGACAAAGCAACAAGTGAGTAACAGAATGGCGCCGGCGCAGGGGTTTGGTGTCAGGCGCTCCAGGCATTTCACTGGGATTTGTCCATAGATAAGCCGCACCTGAATATAAGCCGCACCGCTGGGGTAGGCTGGATTCTTCCATGAAAAAAGGTGCGGCTTATAATCGTGAAATGACTGTATTTCTTTCTCAGTCTCTTTCATACAGTGAAGAAGAGCTCCACCATCTCTGGAGCCACCCTTGAAGTCCTTTCAGACCACTCCTGCCCTGTCCTCAATCTTCCCACCACTAAGTCCAGCGCCCCCTATGGGTCATGTGCTTGATGCCTCCAGCTCCCATCTTGGGAGATTTTTTGTGTCCTTTTAAGGTGTTTTCAGATTAAAACATTGTGGTCGTACATATGCAAGAAAATAACAAAAAGACTGATTATTTTCAGTGCCAAAGAGGGCAATGTCTTTAAAATCATCAAGGATAAATTTAGATTGGATAATAAGGAAGAAATATTTTATTATGAAGGTTACAAGACAAACTGGTTGCCCATAGAAGCGGATGCCCCACTCCAAAAATTGTTCAAGGTCGCGATTTTTGACCGTCTCTTCCATTTGTGTTTTCCATTCCCCAGCAAGGAGGGTGCAGTAGATGACATTTTAGGGCTATTCCGATTTAAACAACAAAAATTTTAAAATGAATTGAAGGAAAGTTCTGACACCTTCTCATCCAAGACTCCCCAAGGGCTCAATGGCAGAGCTTTCCAAGGTGACCTTGCTGGCTGACCATGGGGAGTTCTGCATCGGGGTCTGGGATTCACGATGGAAATCCACAAAGGCAACTTAGGGATACATGCAAGGTTTCCCATGGGCTGTCTAAGAAGGGAAAGGATGTGGGATCAAGGTGGTTTGCTGAGAGGTGATGGCCAGCGTCCACAACTTATCCCCAGAGCCTTTGGTGTTTTCCTAAGCGCTCCAGTGCTGGGACAAGAGAGCTCTTTCTGCTCTGGGATGTCCAAGTGCCACGTACTGGACTGGGGAGCACCAATCATCAGCTCCTGTGTCCTTTGGGGGCCCAGGCGCTGGTGAGATGGGTGTGTGTGCACCCAGCGCTGGTGTACGTGAGGCTGGGTGTAACCACCGGGGAACATCAAACAGACGAGAACAAGGAACAGAGGCTTGGGAGCCGCTGTGTGAGATCAGCTCCTGCAGGGATCCACACGGTCTGCGTGTCTGTGCGGCTCTGCCTCGTCTCCTGCCATGGCAGAGCATGCAAACAGCTCCTCCCTGTGTCCCTTCTTCACTGACTGCTTGGAAACCTCCCAAGGTACCTCCCAGGAGGAGTCCCTGTGCATTTCCCTCTCCCGTGGCTCTGCCCTTTCTGATCCAGCAGCTCTGGGGTGGCAGAGCTGGGGCAGTGCAGGGGCAGGGCTGCCTCTGACCGGGGCCATGAAGCCACTGCTGGGAGGTGACACCAAGGACACTTTGCAAAGGGGAAATTTAGAAATGGTGACTTTGTTTTATTTAGGAAGGGAAAGCTTTGCTGAAACTCATGAGGAGGATCACAAGGGGAAACAAGGGATGTTCAGCTTGGAGTTGAGGAGAAATGTTTTCTCAGTTCAGCGCTGGTGCAGAGCAGGGTGGCCATGAGCTGGTTGGGTTGTGCGACAGGAGCCCCCGGAGTCAGAGCCCAGGGGAGGCCTCTCCCTCCCGCCTCACTCCTTCAGCTCCCCATGGATGGAATTCCTGGTGTGTGGGTTCTCTGATGTGCTGCGTGACTTTACAGTCAGAATGGAGCAGCCAGGCTGCTGCAATGGCAGCGACCTCACGGCCGTCACCGTTCCAGCCATGTCCCCTGGGCCTGGCTCTCCCCTTTCCTCTGCCCGTCTTGTCTCTGCTGGGATGAGCATTTTTGTGGCTAATATCTTGTCCCCAAGCTACGGGGCCATCCAGGTTGCTGGAGCAGAAGTGGCTTCACAATCCACATGTGAACACTGAGAGACAAAGAGCAGACGGGAAGTTAGAGCTGTGTAGATGTGGGGCAGCACTTTTCTGGGGGTACAGTGGGTTGGATAACAACAGATCTTCTCAGAGCAGGTCGGGAATAAACTTGATCCGAGCATTTTGTGTATTAGGTCCAGAACCCCTGGGCACAATGTTGTTTGATCTGCTCATGTGAGTACGGGAGCATATTCCTGTCTGTGCTGCTCTCAGGATCTTTTCCAGAGCAGAGAGAGGGGTCAGGACTGCTTTGCTGCTGTTTTATGGGATATCAGTTTATGATGTGAGAACACCAAGGGCACTGAGGCTCATTTGGGATGTGTCTTCAGTGCTGCTCTCTTGCCCTTGCCTTGGGTGCTACCTCTCAGACTCCACTAATAATCATACCCAACCCATGGGGGAATAGCGGAGGATGATTTTCCCTTGCCTTTCATCCCCTTTTTCTCCTTCGGGCCTGTTCCTACAGCTTTTGAGAAGTTTGAATTCCCTTTGGGTGTTAAGGAAAGCCTCTTCTTGTTGCCGAGTCTGCCAGCTCTTCTCAGTGCGGGACCACGTTTAGAGTCAGGACAGAGATTTCTAGGAAAGTCATTCAGAGATCTGTCCTGAGGGTGGATAATCATGACTGGTGTGGAATGTAGGAGAAAACGGGCCGGTGTTTGGGGGACTCCTTTCCTCCAGTGGTTTAGAAGTTCACCCATGAACAGCTAAAGGACTGTTAAAAATGCCGCAACAGCCCCAGAGAGGTGCAAAGTCACGCAACCCACGGGGCCACTGTTTCCGAGACACTGCTGGTCACTGGACAGCACCCTCAGGGGGAGGAGAAGGAAAGCAGAGCCACAGGCACCAGGGACACTCCTGAACCAGGGGAATGCCCCTCTCAGGAGTGGTTGCTGCTGTACAGAAGAAATCCAAGACCAAATTGAGGGAGGAAGAGAAAGCAGAGCCCTCACAACAAGAGAAAGAATCAGGGCCAGAGACGATCCCGCAATCCCTGTCCTCAGGTGAGCTGCGAGATGTGTGAAAAGATTTCAGTGTAGAACGGGATGGTAGTGAAGCCGAGCGACTGCGATCCCTGTCCCAGGATGCGGGCATTGACCGGGTGTAAGGACCTGAAAATAAAAATCGCTTTGTCGTTATGTCTGCTCATTGTAATGTCTTTGAACACCTGGGGACTGTGTCCCCCATGTGTCCCTTGTCCCCCATTCTGTGCCCCCCGTCCAATATCCTCCAAGTCCACACTCCATGTCCCCCATTTAATGTCCCACGTCCCTCCTGACCCCCATCCCACATCCTCCATATCCCCCATCCTGTGTCACATCCCCTGGGTCAGACACCGTCCGTGTCCCCCATTCCATGTCCCCCATTCCATATTCTGTGCCTCCTCCCCGCCCCATCCCCACATCCCCACCCCTGTCCCTGTGGTGTCACCACAACGTCACAGAAGCCCCGCTGAAGTCACAGTGCCACCAGCAGAGACACCGAGCATCCCTGGGGGACACAGCAGGAGCTACTCTGGGACATCCCAGACCCCACATCCTGATCCCACAAGCCAATCCCACACCCCAAGGGCGTGCAGAATGAGCTCCCTCCCTCCCGCTGCCAGGAGGACCAAGGTGGAACTCTGGGGGAGGACAGAGGTGGCTTTAGCCACCACCCCTGAAGGTACCAGCACCGCCTGGACCACTGGGAATGCCAGAATCTGCCAGGAGCAACCCTGACTAAGTTCTCCTCAATTCCCAGAGTGGAAGAAAATTTGGGATGCAGTGGCTGACTTTGTCCTGGAAGAGCTCTTGCTGTGGAAGAAGGTCATCCCAATTCCCCTGCCATGATCCCTTCTGGGAGTGGAGGTCACCTCTGGTTCATTCCAAAATCCTGAAATTCTCCTTTCAGGGCGCTCGGGTCCTGAAATGCTGAAACTTCTCTCGCAGCGGGTGCAGATTACAAAACCTCACTTTCAGGGGGCATGGATCCCAAAATCCTGAAATTCCACTTCCGGGGGGAGTAGATCCCCAAATCCCAAAATTCTGCTTGCAGAGGGTCCAAATCACAAGATCCCCGAAATTCCAAGTTCCATGGGGCACAGACCCCAAAATCTCAAACTTACACTTAAAAAATCCCAAAATTGTACTTACGGGGCAAAGCAGATCCCAAAATCAACAAAATTTTCTGGTTGCAGGGGGTGTGGATCCCGACCCTTGGTGCCCTGGATGTTGTTCCCTGGCGGGTGCAGATTGGAGACATGGAGGTGACAACGCAGAGGCCGATTTTTTGCCTGGCCAGGAATTTGGTCCAGAGCCACAATTTGATGGATGACTGGGAATTCTGGCCTGGTAGGATCGTGGGGATTCTGAGGTGGACACAAGATGGAGGGGGAGGGTTGAGGGAAAATGAGGAGTTGAAAGGTGTGAGAAGAAACCAAAAAAAATGTGAGGAGACTCTAAAAGTCCATGAGGAGATCCCAAAAACCACAAGGAGACCTCCAAAAGATCCCAAAAATCCCAAGGTGAACTCCCCTGAAAAACCAAGAGGAGATCCCAAAAAATGCATGAGGAGCCCCCAAAACCCACAAAGACATCCTAAAAAGCCCCGTGAGAAGAACCCGAAAATCACAAGAGGACCCCAAAAAAGTAAGGAGACCCAAAAATATATGACAAGATCTCAAATAAAAAGCCAATGACAAGACCCCAAAAAACCATGAGATCTGAAAAAAATGTAAGGAGATCCCACAAGCACAAGGAGGTACCATAAAACAACGAGGAGACCCCCCACCAAAAACAAGGATAGCCCACAAAACCATGAGAAGATGCCCAAAACACCCATGAGGAGACCCAAAAAAACCCCGCAAGGAGATGACCAAATTCACAAGGAAAACCCCAAAAACTATAAGAGCCCAGAACTCACAAGGAGACCTCATAAACCATGAGGAGTCCCCCAAAATCATGACCCACCTCCCCAAAAAATTGCATAGTAAGACCAAAAAAAATGAGAAAGCTGCTAAAAACCACAAGGAAATCCCCTCTGAAACACAGGAAAACACCAAAAATCACAAGCAGACCCCAAAATACCATCGGGTGACCCTTACACCCCTGAGGAGACCCAAAAAAGACACAAGAAGACCCCAAAAAAGCACATAAATCAATGAGGAGACCCCCCCCCCCACCAAAGTACAGGGACACTCCATAAAACCATCAGAAGACCCCACAGACTTATGAGAAAACCTCAAAAACCCACAAGAAACCCTCCCAAACACATGAGAAGGCTCCAAAACCCCTAAGGAGAGGCCAAAAAAACCTCAAAAACCATGCAGACATCAAAAAACCACCACAGTAAAAATCCCATAACACCACAAGAAGACCCCCAAAAGCCATAAGGAGACAAAGAAAATCCAACAAGACCCCCAAATCACGCTGAGAAGAACTCAAAACGTCCTAAGAAATTTCAAAAAAAACCCCACAAGAGAACCACATTAGCCGCAGGGAGATCCCATAAAAGATCAGGAAACTCCCAAAACTCCACCAGAAAACCTCAAATCCCCAGAGGACACCCCAAAATCCCTGCCATCTTCCATGTCCTCCCAGGGAAGCTGAAATCACTCCGGACGTTTGCAGTGGCAGCAGTGCTGGGACTGCCCCGGTGCAGGGTGGAGAGCGCCCTCCAGGCCACCATGTCCCTCCTGTCGCGGTGCTTGGGGACAGGGGAGGACGTGGCCCTGCTCCTGGGGGACATTGGAGTCCTGCTGGTGGAGCGGCGCAAGGTCCGGATGAGGTTCTACCACGACTTCCTGGCAGCAGTGGCCGGGAAGGAGAACCTGGAAAACGGGGTCTTCAAGGTGAGGGGGTTGAGGGGATGGGGGCAGAGAAGGTCTTATCCATGGAGAGAAGGTCCTGAAATCTTTGGGATTCTTAAGTTCCTTGGCCATGTTGAAGAGATCCCATCATTTTTGGGATTCCCCAGCGTTTCTTCGTACACATGAAGAAGGTCTCAAGGTCTTTGAGGTCCTCTGTGGTCTCCTTCATTGTTGAGTTCCTCATCCAAAATTGAGGAAGTTCCACCATCTTTGGGGTCCCTGAGTCCCTTGGCTGTGTTGAGGAGATCCCACTATCTTTGGGCTCCTCCAACATTCCCTCATCCATGTTAGGAAGGTCACACCTTCTTTGGGGTCCTCTTTGGGCTCCTGCAATGCTGGGTTCCTCATCTCTGGGGTCTTCCATGGCTGCTGTCTTCATCTATGATCGGAAGCTCTGGCCGTCTTGATGCTCCTCCAATGCTGAGCTTCTCATCCACGGGAAGGTCCCACCATATTTGGGGTCTTCTGATGTCGAGTTCCTCATCCCCCATGGAGAAAGTCCCATCCCTCTTCTCTCCTGCTGCAGATCCAGGAGCTCCTGGACATGGTGGTGCCTCGGGGAGTCCCTGTTGCTGCCCTGACCTCATCTGGCTCTGTCATCGTCTTCCCTGAGTGTGTCCTGGGGTTCTGGGATGGGAATGGAATGGGGTCCAACCCAACTCACTCCAGGATTCCTTGGATTTAGAGGGCCTGAGGAATCTTGCCCTGGGAGGGTCATGGTGGATTTTGGGAAAAACTGCGGTGGATTAGGGGAAAATGTGGGGGGTTTTGGGGGAAATGAGAGATTTGGGGAAAGTACGGTGTGTTTGGAGGAAAGAAAGGAAGATTTGTGAGAAAACTGCGGTGGATTTGGGGAATGTGGTTAATTTGGGGGGGGGGAAGGGATTTGGGGGGAAAAAACGATGGATTTGGGAAAGTCACGGTGAGTTTGGGAAAATGAGGTGGATTTGGGAAATGGGGTTAATTGCGGGGGAGGGATTTGGGGAAAAAAAAGATGGATTTGGGAAAGTCACGGTGAGTTTGGGAAAATGAGGTGGATTTTTAGGAAAAGGGGGCGGGTTGTGGGAAAAGAATGGGTGGATTAAGGAAAATATGGTGGAACTGGCAAAACCGTGGATTTGAGAAAAAGCGGGGTGGTTTAGGGAAAACAGGGTGGATTTGGGGGAAAAGAGTGTATTAAAGAAAATGTGTTGGATCTGGATTTGGGAAAAATACGATGGATTTGGAAAAACCACGGTGGATTTGGGGATAATGGGGGATTTGAGAAAAATGTGGTGGGTTCGTGGAAAACCAAGGTGGACTTGGGAAAAAATGTAGTGGATTTGGGGGAAAACTGTGGTGGATTTCTGAAAAATGTTGTGGATTTGGAAAAAAAAAATGGGTTTGGGGGCAAATGGTGGATTTGGAAAAACTAGTATGGATTTGGGGAAAGCTATGGTGGATTTGTGAGAAACAGGGTGGATTCGGGAATGAGGGGTGAATTGAGGGGGATTTGGGGAAAAATGTGGTGATTCCAGGGTGATTCCAGGGTGATCGTGGTATTTCCCACCCAGGTTTGAGAGGGAAATGGTCCAGGAACCACTTCCAAGGGCGCTGCTGCTACAAAACCTCCAAAATCTCCCCAAGAAAACCTCACGCCCCAGGGGCCATCTGCAACCATGGATCAGGAAAGAAGGGAAAGGCAGGAAAACTGGGAGAGACAGAGAAGGTACAGTAATTTCACGAGTATAAGCCGCACCTGAATATAAGCCGCACTACTGGGGTGGGCTGGATTCTTCAATGAAAAGGGTGCGGCTTATACTCGTGAAATTACTGTACTTTTTTTTTTAATGGGGAAAAAGAAAATGAATTGGGGAAAAAAGGGAAAAAAAAGGTGGAATGGGAGAAAATTGGGAAAATGGGAATTAATTAGGATAATGAAGTAAAGGAATGGGGGAAAGGAAACGAAAAAGGGAAAATTAAGGAAAGGGGAAGAATAGCAAAAAATGAGGAAAATGGGAATTTTGTGGGATAATAAAGCAAAAAATGCGGGAAATGGGGGGTTTGGGGGATAATAAAGAAAAAAATG
>VRYO01002780.1:618599-630161 GCA_009812075.1 Sialia sialis | reverse complement strand
CTACCTATGGTAATTAGCTTGAATGAATATTAAGCATGCATGGTTGGCTTCTTGAATTAAGTCTGGGGTCATTTTCATGGGGAGGGGTCTAAAACAGATGAAGTAAGGCAAGTCTTCCTTGCCCTGAACTCTTGACCTTTTATATCGATGACAATACAAATGACTTCTGGGAGAACTCCAATTTCCTCCCTTCGTGACTTGGAATAAGTTTCTGGTTGCAACTGTTTGTGTTTCTTTGGAGCTATTTACTAGTTTCTTCTTTTCCCATTGCAAGCAGAGCTGAGCAAACATAAAAATGACAGGCAATTAATTATTTAAATCTGAGATAGTTATCTCAAGCCCAGTTTCTTCTAACTAACTTCTAACTTTCAATTATTTTCAGCAAGGCCTATCTATCCATCTGCTTTTAATTAACTCTAGCAATCCTCTAGTAACTAGAATCCTGATTTATTTAGGATTAGCATTTCATTTCCCGCTTCTTCTTTGAAATGAGTAAATTCTTTTTTTTTTCATCTATCCAAGGTGCACAACAGTGATCTCTCAAAACCAAGCTATACACCTTCGATAAGGATGCTATGGTTGCCACTGGTCATAATATCCGCCAATTCCAAATAAGTACTACAACAGACAGAATCAAACTGATGCTAACTGAAATAAGCAGCACAGTGATTGGATGAATTAAGGCATCCAGCAAACTAGTTGCAGTTGGTGACCATCCAAATAGCACATCTCATCACTGATGAGACAGGTGTTCTTCAAACCATTTAAAAACCTATTTTATTGTTTCTGTGCCATGATGTATCGTGATCAAAGTATTTTTCCCTGCATCTTGAATATCTTCTAAAATTCTTCTTAATTCGTGTTTTTTCAACAGCTGAGCGATCATAGTTAAATTCTTTCCTATAGGCACAAGCAATATTTTCTGCACAGTAACCAGGTTTGCTTTTATGTACTGATGCGATATTACAGGTGCCCAATAGGAACAGTCGCATCCTTTGATTTCAGCAAAATTACAAACACGTAAATTGAATTGAGTTTCCTTCATGATTTGGTTGTCTATCATTACGGTGGGACATGCTTCCCTAGGACAGACACAACCTTGTCCTATATATACAAGTGAAGTTTTCTGGTTTGTTAGATGCATTTCAATGTGGCAAATGCTTTGGTCCATGTCCTGGCAAGTATCTTTGTCATCTTCCAAAGTTCCCTCACATATATATCCCAATTGTTTCCTCAAAGAATAGGGCTCTAGGTTAATGGTCTGTCATTTTCCTTCAATTTCTCATGCCCACATTTTATGTTCAGAAGGATACAATACAGCCCCTTCATGATTTAGTCCTAAGGTGACTGTTGGAAGTATCAAGCTTACAGATGCATTGTGTATAGTTCAAACAAAAGCTGTTACCGTATTTGTCACAGGGTCATAGGTAAAATTGACCAAGACCCACTAAGATTGAAGCTCTCCTTCCACTTCAGAGGTATTATCCCAAACAATTTTGTGAATTTCATTAGGGAACATTCCTTCTTCACTTTCCCTGATAACTGCGGCAGCCACCAACTGCATCCACATTTGTGCTTGAGTACATACAAGAGCCAGAGAAATGTTTATACTAGCTGTGGCTAGTGCTTTAATTATTACTTCATGGTCTCGCTCTTCTGTGTTTTCCCATTCTGGTAATATTTTGGTCAGTTTCCAATGATTGTTACCCAATGCTAACAAAGAAGATTACAAAGGCTGCTGCAATTTAATTAAATTGCTTCCTATTGTTGTCAATACATTCATCAATACTTCTGAATATATTGTATTTAAGACTCCTAGTCCTGTTCCTAATAACCCAGTGAAATCTCTCTTTTTCCTAAATCTAAAGGGCATTCGGTTTTGAAGGCAAATAGTCCAATCTATAAAAGGAGTTTTGAGAAATGGGATACATTCTGACCAAATGGCAGACATATTTATCTGCATTCCCATTTCTACTTGCTTCAGAGACCATTCTGAGTTAGTTAGTAGCCTCTGAATTCCTGTTTTCTTCATAGCATATGGACCAATTTTAGTAATTGTGGGAACTATAGGTTGTTCTTATTCTTCTAAAATAACTGGAGTCTGAATTGTTACAGCCCTTTTTGACACTGGTGGGGTTGTTTTGGCCAGTATTGAGCAATGTTTAAGTCAAGATCAAACCCTTTTGCTGCACACCCTTCAATTCTAAGTCTGAATTCAGGACACGTGGTCAAGCATTTGTCACAGCGTCCAGGACCAACTTGGGCGAGTTCCATAGATGTGGGTGAGCCTCATGGAACCCATCTTGTACAAATGCATACTCACATCCCCAAACATTTCTCCCTTCCCACATACTTGCATTTGTGACCCTTAACATTCTGCTCAAAGCCCTACAAGTGTAGGGATGATAAGCTTTCCCTTTGAATTGGTAAATCCTGGTTACATTGTACCGGTGTGGTGCTGCTTTGACTCTTACTGTAGTCATGGCAATGACCACAAGGTTCACATTATGTCCATGATAAATACAAGTCCATTATAGCTATTCCTGCTGAATTTCAGCTTCAGGTCTCCGTTGCCTGGTGACCGTCTAAATTTCTTCAGCAGCTTTCTTCATTCGGGAGTGATGGATCCAAGCCTTCTGTTCTTTGATCTTGACTGCTGTGACAGTGGTGAGGAGTACCTGGAATGGTCCTTCCCAACATGGTTCCAAAGCCTTCTCTGAAAAAGTCTTAACATACACATAATCTCCAGGTTGTACACCATGTACTGACACATATAATTTTTTCCTTTGGGCCTCAGCCACATATTTTCGAATTTCTCCAAGTTGTTTATTTAGGGCCACCATGTATTTGTATATAGTTTCTTCCTCTACTTGAATAGGCATTGTTCCTTCTTGAACTGCATATGGTCTTCCATACAATATTTCAAAAGGGCTTAATTTCCTTTTGGCTTTTGGTTTTGTTCTAATTCATACTAATGCCAATGGAAGAGCCTGGGGCCAAGGCAAATTTGCCTCTTGCCCCAGTCTAACAATTTGTTGTTTGATCAAATGGTCCATCTTCTCTACTTGGCCACTGGATTGAGGATGATATGGAGTATGTAATTCCAAATCTATCCCCAGGTGGTGATTAATTTGCTGTACAACTCTTGTGATGAAACGTGGCCTTCTATCTGAAGATATAGCGGCTTGTTGGAGTCAAGAGCCTGTCTGAATACTTCAGAGAGAAATCAGAGCACAGGGATTGAATTAAAACCTTTGGATGGATTGAAATATGTTAAGCCACTCACACATAAAGTAGAGGTGTAAGTTTAAGTTTCAGAATAAGCAAGTAAGTAAGTAAGTAAGAATAAGTTTTAAGTGCTTTTAGAGAATAAAGGTTTCAGATACCAGTGCAGAAGCACGAGTTCTAGTGAAGGCTGAAAAACATAGTCCTAGATACTAGTGTTTCCGTAGAGGCTCCAGGAACATAGTTTTAGACATAATAAAACCATAGCAAGAATATTTACATTTTTTAGATAGAACAGGATAGACCAGATAGATGCATAGTTTATATGTAACTTGGTGTGCTAAGAAAACTAGAATTCTAGTAGGTTAAGAAGAAATGGTTCGAGTCCGTGTCTTTAGCTTGTTGGAAAATTTGTATATAAGAATCTATGCACTGGGGAGAGATTTGCTCTCACTCTTGCGTTTTCCTTCTCACTCGCTATTCTCTCTTTGGTGCCATCATCATCACCCAAAGAAGATAGGAACTGCCACAGCAACATCGGTCCAGCTGGGACCTTCAACAGCAGCAGCTTCTACTTCTAATTGGGACTTAACTTCTCTTTAGGACTCTATACCAAAAACTTTAGCATGGACTTTAATGCTTGTGACTCTGTGCCTTTCAAGACTGATATGCCTTTACATAAAACAACTTTTAGCTGCTTGGCTCCTTGAAGAAAACAACCACAACCCAACAGCAGCTGGGATTCCAAAGCATGGTATTATTTCTTGTAACAGTGCCTTGGTCACTTCTTGTGCCTTAGCTGTCCTAGTAGGGAAGGTGTCTGGTCACCCTGAAAAGGCATCCTTTAACACTAATAGGTAATAATACCCCCCTTTCCTGGGCCATTCCATAAAGTCAATTTGCCATTGCTGCCCAGGTCCACAACCCTTCCCAATTTGTCCATCTGAAGGCTTTGGAATGTGTTTTTATTAGTTCAGAGGCAAAGACCACACTGATGATTTACTTGTGTTACTGTATTCTGTAATTTTGTAGCTAGAATCCTGTCTTTTAAATAGTTATACTGGGCATCTACTCCCTAATGTGTTTTCTCATGTTCTTTTAGCAGTGTGATCACAACAAATAGGAAGGTACCACAATTTTTCCTTCTTTTCTTACAGCCCACCCCTCCTGGTTGTAAATTGCTTCTTCTACCTTAATAAGTCTCTTGTTTTCTTCGTTACATACTGGCTTACATTTAATAGAGATCTTTCCACCTGGAATTAATGCTGCCTCAACTATTTCACTGGGTATCCCACCTTTGGCTGCGTCTTTTGCCTCTCTGTTCGCTAGCATATTTCCTTCTTCCAATTCTGAGCTCACTTTTTGGTGTGCCTTGGTGTGCATAATAGCTACCTTTTCAGGTAACTGAACTGCATCTAATAATTTTAGTATTTCTTGTGCTTGTTTAATGTTCTTCCCTTGTAAGTTCAGCAGTCCTCTTTCCTTCCAAATAGCCCCATGTGCATGAACCACCCTAAATGCTTGAGTCTGTATAAATGTTAATTTATTTTCCTTTTGCCAGCTCTTAAGGCCTGGGTTAAGGCGATTATTTCAGCTTTTTGCGCAGAGGTGTTTGTTGGTGTCCTGGTTTGGAAGACATGTGTCTGCTAAGAAAGGCAGAAGCATCTTTATGAAATGGAGAATGTAAATCCCTTCCCTCCAAATTATTATCATTTTGAAATTAAGGGGCTTTCAGGCAAACATATGGGAATAGGATTAGCAGTTTTTTACTAGGAAAATTGAAATAGAAATACAGTACTACAAAGAACAAACCCAAAACATTAACAGAGTCAGAATACAACCTGACACCCCATCAGTCAGGGTGTTTGTAGCAGTCCAATTCAATGGTGGCTGCAGTCCTCCTGGACTCCTGGAGTGACTGATGTAGTTCAGTTGAAGCAGTGATCCTGTAGAAGGGTGCAGTTTTCCTCCAAAGGTCCAGTGATGATGTGGAAAGGTCCAGTTTTCCTCTGGGGTCCACGGAAAAAAGGGCCACCTTGAGGTTCCAAATCTCAGTTTTCATCTTGGTAGGAAAGGCTTGGCTCTTTCCCCTGGCTGGAGCATCTCCCAGTGGGATGATGTAATTTTATCAGTCACACAGTGGGACTCAATGGGCCATTAGCAGAAGATACCTCCCTGGAGGAAAGATAGGTTATGAAAAGATAAAGAACAATGCCCCACCTGGTTTCAATGGATGGCCCATTAGCAGAATATCTCCCACGGAGATAAGGATCACTGCCCCCACCTGGTTTCAACAGATGGTGATAGAATAGATAATTTTGGTCACACCCTGTATTGCAACCGAAGACAGTTGGTAATGATTCAGACTCTACTACCTCTCTGCTTTGGTAAGCGCATATCCAGCATGTCTTTTTCCGCTGATGACATAGCTGCTTCCATCAGTGAACCAGATGTCAGCGTCTTTGAGAGGGGTGTCCTTCAGATCCGGGCAACTGGATTAGGTGGCTTCAATGGTCTCCAGACAGTCGTGGATTACTGGTTCTCCCATACTCGTGCTGAGGAAAGAAGCTGGGTTCACAATGTTCGTTACCACAATTTCAACATCATTTTGTTCTACCACTATGGCCTGGTACTTTAGAAATCTTTGTGGGGAAAGCCAATGTCCCCTTTTGCCTCCAGGTCTGCAGACACTGTATGGGATACTGGCATGGTCATCTTCTGGCCTAGGGTGAATTTGTGTGCCTTTGGATGTTCATTGCCACTGCTGCAATAGCTCTGAGACAACTTGGCCACCCCGCCACCCCTTGGCTGCCGTGTCCAGCTGTTTGGAGAGGTAAGTGACTGCCCTCCAGTACGGCCCCAGATCTTGTGCTAGTACTCCCAGAGCAATCCCTTGTTTTTTGTAAGAAAACAGAAAGAATGGTTTACTCGTGTCTGGAAGTCCCAGGGCTGGAGTTGACATAAGAGCCTTTTTAGTTGGTTGAAGGCACATGTTACTTCTTTCGTCCACTGAACATCCCTGCTCCCTTCCATGATTAAGGCATACAGGGTTTTAATGAACAATCCATAGTTATAAATTCACAGTCTGCACCACCTTATCATGCCTAGAAAGGTTCTCAGTTCTTTTACTGTTTGGGTTTTTTGGGTTTGGCATATTGCTTCCTTGCGGGCTTGCCCCAAAGTCCTTGGTCCAGCACTCACTTCATAGCCCAGGTAAATAACTGTTTTGTTTCACCGTCTGGGCTTTCTTTTGGGATACCCGATACCCCTGCAGGCCCAAAAAGTTTAGGAGGCTTACCGTGCAATCCACACATGCCTCCTGGGTCCAGGTGGCTATTAAGAGGTCATCCACATACTGAAGCAGTTGTCTTCTCCTAGTGGGAGTTCCCAGGATTTCAAATACTTTGCCAGCTCTTCTCCAAATATGGTGGGGGAGTTCTTGAACCCCTGGGGTAGTACACACCATGTGAGCTGAGTTTTACGTCCAGTTTTGGGATTCTCACATTCAAATGCAAAAATTTTCTGGCTGGCTTCATGGAGAGGGAGGCAAAATAAAGCATCTTTCAAATCTAAAACAGTAAACCAGATTAATTCAGGTGTTAAGCAAGTTAACAAGATGTAAGGGTTGGCAACCACTGGGTACGTATCTTCAGTTGTCTTATTAATAGCTCTTAAATCTTGTAATACCCTGTATGATCCAGCAGGACTTTTCACGAGCAAAACAGGAGTATTCAAATCAAACTGACAGTCTATTAATAGTCCTATTTGCAAACAGTTCTTGATGATTGGGCTGATCCCTCCTCTGTCTTCCCTTGTCAAGGGGTATTGTTTGACCCTTACTGATTTCCTTTTTTGAGCCTGATTTGTACTGGTAGAGCATTCTTTGCTCTTCCCGGTATATTAGAGGCCCACACTCCCAGGAACACCTGATCCATTATTTTCTTAATAATTTCCTCTTCATTTTCAGCTTCAATTTCTTTGGTTATTAGCATTAGGCATAACAATTCCACATATTGTTGATCTTTTACCTCCAAACTAATTTCCTCCTCTTTAAATACTACTTTTGCTTCCAACTGCTCTCGCAGATCCCTGCCCAAAACTGCAGATGGACCTTTATGCATGTCCAAAGATCAATTAATTCCCCACTGTTTTCCCAATTTATACTTCCGTGGTTTGCAAAAACATGCTCTTTCAGATTGGCCAATCACCCCCCCTTAACATAATCATTTGTTATAGGTATCAGGGCCTTTATTTAACACTGAATATGCTGCCCCTGTGTCTACTAAAAATTCATTTCTTTCTCATTGTTCCCTAGTTTGACCATAACCAGAGGGTCCTCTAGGGTAGGGCCCTCTGGTCTCCTTCAGTTCTCTTTTAAGTGAGCTACCACCCCCTCCCCTTTTTGGTCCCCTTTTCTCTGTTCATTACCCCTTCTTAGTTCTGGACGCTGTTTTTTCCAGTGTCCAAATTTCTTGCAGAATGCACATTGATTTTTTTCCAGTCGGAGTGGTTCTTGTTTTGGGGGACCTTGCTGATATTTCCCTTTTACCTCTTCCTATAGTATTGCTCCTAATTTCTTTGTCCCTGGTTTACATCCCTCTTCCCTATTGCTGAAAACCCTCCATGCCTCATCCAGCAAAGTCTCTAAGTTCTGACATGCTGGTGCCCACATCTTCTGGAGTTTTCGCCTGATGTCACTTGTAGATTGCCCTAAAAACAAGTTTACCAATTGTTGTATTCCCTCCTCAGATTCAGGATCCAGAGTGGTGTGTCAGTGCATTGCCTCCCGCAATTGGTCTAGAAATTCAGAGAGTGTTTGAGAGGGACTTGGTTTAATAACATGATCAGTATGACCAAGGCTGACCAGTCTATGGTTCTAGGAATTACTTTTTCCAGTCCCTTCAATTCCTGGTATTTTGCTAGCCGTGCTCTTTCCTCTGGCCTATTAGCATTCCAACCTGGGTCCTGAAGGGGAAATATGTCCTTAACATTCTCCTGTGTTATTTTATAATTATCTTTGGACAGATCCTTAGCCACCTTTAAAACCAACTGCCTCTCTGAGTCTGTTAAAGAATCAAGCAGTAGCTGAATGTCAGTCCAATCAGGCCTATGTTGTTTAATCATAAATTTCATCCTTTTAACAACACTTACTGGGTCAACCCAGTAAATTTTAGCAATTTTTCCCAGGAATCTAAATCCCAGGGAGAAAAGAGGACTCTGACTAATACTCTCGCCCCCTCAGAGGTGGCTGTTTCCCTTAGAGGGGGGCTTGTATGGCCCCTCTCATTTGTCTCTGGGTCCTTGATGCTATAGGATCCTGTGGGGAGAGTTCTTCCTCACTGTCACGAGAGGGTAAGCATGGATACAGTTGGGTTGGCTCTCGTGGTTTGGGAGTTGGTGGGGAAACTCCCCTCTTAATTACTGTTCTCTTGAGTCGAGATGAAGCAAGGGATGAAGCTGGGGTAAAAAACTGAAGTCAGTGGCAATTCTGGATGTACACACCTTTGGTTTATTGAGCATGTGCTGCAACATCTCTTGGGTTTTCCCTTATTAGCTTTATTATCTTTCTCGAAAGCCAGCACCAAAGGGTCAGAGGGTGGTCTAATTCCACAGTCCCTCTGCCACTTGGGGTGAAAATAATATCAGCATAGGTAACCTCATGCCATTTCTGCTCACACCTAAGAAAAAGCACCAGCTGTATCAAACTATCATAGTCCAGTGTCCCTGCTGGGGGCCACTTCACCCCCTCCTCAAGTCTATAGAGTGGCCACCACTATGTGCACAACTTAACAAGCTCTCTTTTACTTTCTGCACCACCATGGCCCACAAGCTCTTTCAAACGTGTCAAAATACATTCTAAAGGACTACCTCTAGGAATCTCTTTCCTTTCACTTGCCCCCATGCCTTTTTACCAATGCTTTTTAACCTTATCCCAACTCCAGAGCTTCACCTGGTAGTAATTTGGTACAAAGGTATTCTGAGCACACTCAACCCCAAGGATCTCCTCTGGTTTTGGTAGGGTTCCTGAAACTCTGTTTTCTAACAGCTCAAATATTCTATTACTACCAGGGTCCTCCTGACCACTTGATATTAGTACCCAAATACAGTAATTTCACGATTATAAGCCGCACCTTTTTCATTGAAGAATCCAGCCTATCCCAGTAGTGTGGCTTATATTCAGGTGCGACTTATCTATGGACAAATCCCAGTGAAATGTCAACCCGGAAGCGAGAGCCGGCCAGGAGGGTGCCTGGGGCTGCCTTTAAAGGCTTAGCTGGTCTATGAAAACTGTTGCAACTTGTTGCACCTGACACCAAATTCCGCTTGGCACAATTCTGTTACTAATTTGTTACTTTGTTACACATGGATCCTCATTTTTTTAAAAAAAAGGCACGGCTTATATTCAGGTGCGGCTTATATATGGACAAATCCCGTGGTCTACCCAGCTACAGGGAGGTGCGGCTTATAATCAGGTGTGGCTTATAATCGTGAAATTACTTTAACTATCTGGGTAGCCTTTTGTTCCTTTCTACGACAAAGATTACAAATTCCATTTCTAGGTATCCTCCACCTGTATACTTGTGGGACCCATGATTCTTGACAAACTACACAATAAAATCCAACCCACAGGTTAGAATCACAGCTCCCTCTTGGAGAGGGAAGTTCCTTTGGCCTGGGAACCCCCTTCTTGAACCTTCTATTCCTAAGCATATAATTTTACCAACAAATGGAAAAGGGAAAAAGATAAAAGCACTGAAGGAAAAAAGATTAACAGGGAAAGCAGTGAAAATCACTTAAGCGATGCAATTATAACTGCTGACACAAGACGGCAGTATTGCCTAAGACATGAAGTCTAAAGCTAAACTCACCGACCAAAATAGGTCAACATTTTTCAGCACAAATTGGCAATACATTTTCTTAAATGCTCACCACCCACACTGCACAACTGAGAAAAAGCTCCTTTTTATTCACCTCTAAAGGAACTCACATACCACAACCACTCTCAAACACTTCACTCACAACACTTACCCAAAATAGTGAAACAAAAACATTTATTTTTTCCTCCTTTAAATTGCTAATCACAGATCACTAGCAAACCAAGCCTCTCTTGTTGTATCTTGTGTTGAATATTCACAAAGCCATGCCAAAAATGGGGCAGACTTCAGCCAAGGCACAATTTCTCTGGGGTGGGGGAGGGGTAGTTCTGGATTCACATCACTGCCTCACTCCTGAGCACCTAGAAACCAACAATGCTTTGTCAGAATACCGCCCCACAAGCCAGAAATTCTAAAGCCTCGCAAACAACTAACTACATTTTCTCACAATTAAAACAAACAGCCACAATTAAAACTTTTCAGAGTTGAGCAGAAACTGAGATGTTTCCTAAAGCTGCAAAGCCTGGATCAATCACCCCATCGGTGCCGGTTGCTGGGCTTATGCTGGACTGTGCGGGATGTGATTTTAGACCCGCACCACTTGCTCTTTTTAAATACAAAACAAACAGTTTAAACACACCTGGTAATACGCCGTCCAGAATTCCCCTGCTTACACACAAACAGTCAAAGTTCACACATGCAGCCTAGCTCACACAATTCAAGTGCAATGCAAGCGCTTTGGATTCTTCCACCCTCCTGGGTGTAAATATCCCTTCTGCTAATCAGTTGCAAACCTCAAAACTCTTTCACAACCTACACATGCAATACTTTGCCAACACGATCCCAAAAACACACAAACCAAAGCACAGTGTGCCGCTAAACAAACCAAAGTCTCACCAGTTCGCCTATCCCCAAAGGTACCTATTTTTAATTTTAAACATAGCTTTTTGGTCCGTATCTCTGGCAGAGCTTGTTCTTCTCCCTGGCTGTCAGTGGGGACTAAGAGCCCTCTACCTAGGAAAAATCCCAGGGGGGTGCCCTAGAGGGGTCCTGAACCCTGCTGGTCCCTCAGCCAGAGAGATCAAGGTCCTGCCACAGTCGTCAACTGATTTACAATATGAGTGTTGGTGCAGGTGAAGCTGCCCCACAATTCCCTCACCAAGGCCATGGAAAAGACCCCGAAAGACACAGCCACATTCAGAGGGTGGGGATGCAGGTGTTGGCATCAAGGCCAAGGCCCTTGTGACACACATGATTTACTAAAATACGAGTATTGGTCTATTACCGATAACCAACTGTGACAGACAAAAGACTGTCTAACAGTTTAAAGTTAGAAAGTGTATGTTTATTCAGTGCCAGGCACCTGGGCAGGGTAGCCCCCTGATATGCACTGCAAAGTCACAGGTGATCACGGACTCTATTTATTGACAGAAGTTTTGAATGATTACATATTCATAACACC
>VRYO01002780.1:433177-591795 GCA_009812075.1 Sialia sialis | reverse complement strand
ACGTCCCTATAGACCTCCTAGTCCCCAGAGAGCCACCAGCCCTGTCCTGGGCCCTGGAGTTATAATTTTAGGATACAAAGCAAATTTGGGTAGAAGAAGCCAGCCTTAAGGAATCTGTTTGCCATACAAGCAGTGTCTGAAGTCACGGGCAGCAGCAGCAGCAGCAGCAACCACCCTCCTGGACATTTGCCACGTAGAGTTATTTTTGCATTGTCAAGTGCCTTCAGATAATTTTTCTGTAGGGCGCTACATAAATAAAACAAATGCCTCATTGGTTTAAAGTGAATTTTTTGAAATTTGGCTTCCCCCTTCTACAAATTACATGTATACATTTCCCTGCTTCAAAAATTAAACCAGATCTATCCTGGGTGAAATGAGATTAATTTTATTACACGCAATAGTTCATTGGTGATGAAGAAGAAATGTAATGTACTTCTGCATAGCCTGCACAGAATGTTTTACTTCAGCTCTTTCAGATGTAAATAAAAATATAATGCTCACTGATTTGCTTTTTAGCCTGCATAGAGTGATAGAGAGCAGTCATGGTGTCGTGCTATAAATTACCTGCTGGAATTCCTAGGGAACTTGAGACGGAAATTGGCCCTGAGGACCAAACCCACACATTCAGGGGCTGGTTAGTGTTCGAAGCACTGTAAAGATGTTGGAGGTCATTTGATGATGCTGTTTGACCTGAGGCTGAGGCGGGGGGTTGGATCATTGCATCCCATCGATGCGCAACTTGTCCTTTGGAGAGAGAAAGAGGAGTTCAGTCCTGGAGACTCAGGAATTCAAACAGGGATGAAGCGTGTGCAGCCACTGCCTTGCCCAAATATCCTGGGGGTTTCCACAGCTGAAACCAGAGCAGACCCTGCACTGGATGCTGAGGAGTTGAATGGGTGTTGGATGAATTCTTGAGGAGTGGCAGCCATCTGTTGGAGGCTGCTCACTGAAATTCTTCCTGTTTCATCTCGCAACGTTTGTATGCCCTGCATCTGTTTCTGTCGAATAGGGACCTTACATGAATATGTTTGGTGTTTTTTGGACACCGCACGTATCTTTGTAGGCCAGTTTATTCCTATATACATCCGAGCAGCTGGGTATGACCTGTAGATTGACTAATGTCAATCATGAGGATCAATGTTTCGAGGCAGTTCCTTCTCTCAAGTGCCTGATCACAGGAGCTGCACAAAGATTTCTGCTTCTGGAACTGAATTCTTTGTGCTTATGTTATTAGTGATTCTATGTGATTAAATTTTGTGTTAAGGCACAATTAGAGGAGTTCTCCCTAATCCTGCCCGCCTTTGCTATTATTTTCAGATGTCCGTTTTCTTGGTAATAAATACGTGGCCTCTTGGAAGAAGCACAAACGGTGACAATGAAATCATATCTTTTCTGCTAGTTACAGCATAAACCTGTGCGGCTTTGTTTGGTGCAGGTTGCATTCTTTTCTGGACAGAGCTGTCAAGGCTCTGCAAGACTACCTTCTGCCTTGAAGTAATGTGCTGAGGCCACCGAACTGCCACATGCTAGGCCATGGTATAAATAAATCTTCCAGTCCAGGTGTCATTGCTGGTCCTGCTTAGCCCTTTGGACTCACATGACTCACTCCCTTACAAATTTGATTTTTTTTTCTCTTGAAAAATGATAAGCCTACCTATACTTAAGGCATGAAGTGGACATTATCTTCCTAAAAGAGCCAGCCAGGGAACGGTTAAGCCTTTT
The DNA here is from genome assembly GCA_009812075.1 of Sialia sialis. Classification (NCBI taxonomy): domain Eukaryota; kingdom Metazoa; phylum Chordata; class Aves; order Passeriformes; family Turdidae; genus Sialia; species Sialia sialis. The sequence continues at coordinate 590,073 of VRYO01002780.1, read as the reverse complement.
CATATCCTTAGATGGGAATTAGGGAGTAAGAATGGGTGCTTTGTAAGGAATTACTGGTTATTATTACAGACCTCTGAAAAACAGACATGAAATTAGTAGTTGTGTGTCACTTCATTACTGCTTTGGCAGTCTGCTTTCTTTTCCTTTAAGGCTAAGATGGTTGCTAGGGCTTTGTAGTGAATAACCTTTTTGTGCTCAGCTCAAGGTGGAGTGTAATTATTTTGTAATTTTGGTTTGTGGGTCTATTTTAGACATTTTCAGAAAAAGAAGAATTCAGCTTTTGTTAACCCCCCTTCCTCCTCGGCTGCCAGTCACTGGCATGTCACAGCACAGATAGAGGAGCTCTGTCTGTGCTCATCATTTGCACTTGGTACTTGCCTGAGGATCTGGCACCACCCATGAGATGAACACAGACTTGACATTGTTAGATACTGGCACTGACTGATTCAGAAAAGTGAAGCTCCCTGTCAAAGTAAGTGTCTGGCTTAGTGGCAGGATCTCTGTGTGGAGGAGAGGCTGTGGACAGCAGCTGCTGGAGCCAAGAAAGCACACTTTGGGTTAAGGCTGACATGCAAAGTGACTGAACTCTATCACTTCAGGGCAAAGACTTGTTTCTGGGAGTCAATAAACTTAGGCTTCTACGTGACAGCTGCATGGTTGTAGTAAAATTTTCCCTCATGAGACTGGCTGTTTTAGGACATGGCAGCTCTTCAGTTAGTTTTTATGATCAGAGGGCTGGAACAACTCTGTTATGGAGAGAGACTAAGAAAGCTGGAAGTATTCAGCTTGGAGCAGAGAAGGCTTCAAGAGACCTTTGCAGCCTCCTCCAGTGCCTACAGGTGCTCTGAGAGAGCTGAAGAGGGACTCTTGACAAGGGCAAGGGGGAATGGTTTTTCACTGCCAGGGGCAGGGTTAGATGGGACTTCGGGAAGAAATCCCTCCCTGTGAGGGTGGTGAGGCCCTGGCGTGGGCTGCCCGGAGAAGCTGTGGCTGCCCCATCCCCTGGAAGGGTTCCAGGCCAGGTTGGACGTGTCTTGGATCAGCCTGGTCTCGTGGAAGGTGGAATGAGATGGACTTTAAGGTCCTTCCAACTCAAGCCATTCTGAGATTCTGTACAACTGTGTTACAGCTGGGCACAGAGGGGCACTGAGAGAGCAGCAGACAGGTTCTCAAATCAAAATGTGTGTCTCATACACAGGTATCTCCATCTGAGCTGTCTATCCCGTGTCACTCAGGAGTCCCGAAAAGCAAGTTCATGGTCAGTCATCCAAAGGTGCGACTTCCCCCCCGCAAAATAGGTCCTCGCTGCTTGGTCAGTTATCTCAGGCTTCACCTCTAGCCCGTGAGGACTCTACCTGTGGGCTGAGAGGCAGCACACACCTGGTCTGCTGCAGACGTCTCTTGCGGGCCAAAGATCCCGCCTGTGTGAGGCACGGGTGGACCTGCAGCATCACTGCTGAGCCCCTGCAGGGTGTGCCAAGCCACAGCCCCACTGGCTCATCCGCAGCCTCTGCTGCAGCCTCAGTGCAGCTCACACCTACACAGAAAAACCTCTCCTCTGTTCCTGAATACCCTGTGGGGATGCAATGACGCGGCTGTTATGCCAGCACCTGAATGTTTGATGAAGTGCTGCAATCCAGGGCTGGAGACATCACGGTTTGGTCTTTTCCCTCCTTGCTAATTGCTTTCCAACACCTACAAATTCTCAACCAGTGTGAATGGTTGACAAAGCCCCCGGGAGCCAGCCTTGCTGGGAGCTGCTCAGAATGGCAGACACTGCGTATTTGTGGGTTGGAAAGTGTTTAAAATGACAGGAAACATATTTTTGCTTAAGGTGTGTCTCTAACTTGGGATCCATCACTTGCGCATGTTGCTGTAGCAACGCTGCAATGGCATGGGAGTAGCTTTTATGGCTGATTTCCGAGCAGATCGTGGCAGGAGCTGTTACCAAGCAACCTAATCCTATGCTCCCATAACTAGGAAATGTTGCCAGTCCTTTTTAATATTGCCCAGGATTTTGATCATATGTTCATTTTGTCAACTTTAGTGTTTTTGATGTGAAATAATTGCTGTGGAGTACTATGGAAAGATCCCTGCATTGTGGGAGCCTTTCCCTCCATGGTTTCTCTCACAGGAATGTTCAGTGTGACAGATAACAGTCCATTACTTTACTGGGGAAAAAAAAAAAAAAGAAAAAAAAAAAAAAAGAAAAAAAATTGTATTCATCACATGCTGCTGAAGAATAATTAAAGGCAGACCATCTGCCTGGGTGGAAAGAGCTGCATCCTTTTCCTTCCCAGGCCTGCACCTGATCCAGTGTCGTGTTCGAGGACAAACGGGTGTTGAAATGCTCTTTGGAAGTTTCTCCTAGTTTCTGCTCTGATTCTCATTCCTTCTGTTTTATCTCCCTGGTACTTTGAGAGGTTTTGATAACAATCTGCTTGTGGAGAAGGATGTGAATTGGTAAAGTATAGGAAATCATGAAGATGGTGATGATCCATTTAATGGATAGTCTGAACTTACAGGCAAGCTTGACTTTGGCCGTGGAAGTACTGTATCCCAAAGCTTGAGATTAATTTGCTTGTGCTTCTTGGGGCAGACGTAAACACTATTTTTGGTTGCACAGCTTTGATGGAGTTTGGAGGATTTTTTAGCAGTGTGTGAGAATTTGTTTGGATACAGCAAGAAGGTTCCTAGATGATTTGAGTGACCTGATCTACTGGAAGGTGTCCCTGCTCATGGCAGGGGGATGAAACAAAATGATCTTTAAGGTCACCTCCAACCCACGGTGATTCTGTGATTTTATTTGGGATCACTCTGCAGCCCTGAAAGAGGCAGTACCTGCACGTTACACCAACTGTAGACATGACCCTTCATATCTGGTATCAATTTTCTTTTAATTAACAATTATACCTGCCCACAATGATATTTAAAATTGCTCGATCCTTGTAAAAATGACAAACTTATCAACCCTTAAAGGGACTGTGATTAGTCCCATATGGCAGCAAATGGTGACACTTAATAGTGTCCTGCGTGCTCTTACTTCAAATTTCCTGTTAGGTTGTGCTGTGCATGTAACTGTCCCCTCAGAATGCTCATTGTCAGGGGAAGTAATTTCACCTTACACCTATTTAGCAAATGGATGATGAAAGTTTAACTTTGTTGTTTTGAGAGAATAGATTTTTATCACCTTCACAATAATGGACTAGTGTTATTTTAATGTGGCGTGTGTGTGTCACAGCCTCACTGAAGCAGAGCAGATTCCTGTACCTGCACCTGCACAGCTTCAATCCAGTCTGTTGTCAGCTGCAACTGTCTCTTTTAATCTTCTGCAGTAAATGCTAGTGATGACCTGACAGCTCCAAAGGTAACAATTTCCCATTTATCCGCAATCTGTGCATACGTGAGTTGATTCTGACTGCCTGCGAATGACTGGCACCGTAAATCCGATTTAAAATCTGGTTTGTCTTATACTTCTGGAGGGATTCTACCTAAATAGTTTGTAGGTTATAAAGGGTAACACTGCAATGAATCCTTGCCCAGAGAAGCTGTGGCTGTTCCATCCCTGGAAATGTCTAAGGCCAGGTTGGATGGGTCTTGGAAGGACCTCATATAGTGGAAGGAAACTGCCTGTGGCACAGGGCAGGAACAAGTTGAGCTTTTGGGTCCCTTCCAACTCGTATTCTAAGATTCGATGAAAAAACATAGCCGGAATAAGGGTGTGGGAAGGTGTCCTGTGTGTATAAAGCAGGTTGTGCCTTTATTTACTGTAGAACTTTCACTCTGTTTATGCAGTGAGTTAATGCTGCTACATGTGGGACAGGGCCTTGTGTCTGTATCAGCACATCTGCAGTGCTGGATTCCTCGTGATTCCTCTGCCTGCATTCCCTCTGAAGAGTCTGAATCAAATTTAAAAAAAATATGCCAAACATCTGGTAAATCAGGACACTTGAGTTTATTTTGAAATGTTTGTTCAGGAGTAATGCAGCTATGCCAGTTGGTGATTGCTGTGGAAAACCTTTCCCTACTTTACTCCATATGTGCTGCCATTAGATGAAAAGGATTCACCTGTAGGTTAGCATCCTCCCCTCTCTGGGTTATGCTGAGAGAGTCCATCCTACCCAGACATACAACAGTGACTGAGTTATATTTGCATTCTGTGCTCTCTGTATGAGCTGATCCCTCCCCCTGTGATCATCGGAACACCTTCCAGGTTATTTGGGAATGTCTTTAAGGCAAACTGTTGATTTAATGCATTCTGAAAAAGCAAAACAAAATATCAAAAGCCAGGATACGTGGACAATATGTGACAATATGAAAGTGCTTCATCAAAGGGAAAATAATAAGAAAAAAAACAAAAACAGGACAAATATTTATCTGCCATGTTCTAGAGTATTCCTTTTCTTCTCAGATGTGAAGCAGTTGGTGTAAAACAAACATGCTAGCAGCTAGTACCCATGTTAGCTCCTCATTGTGCTCAGGATGGCAAGGAAAGAAAAAACCTGCGTGAATCATTGTTTTCCAAGGATGCTGCTTCCCCTGCAGATATTTACAGGTTGTTTTTTAGAAAAACTTAGATTTCACACACTGCCCACTGATTTTCCGTTTTTATGGCAGGATCATAATATTACAGCATAATTCATCATGTAATCCCATGGATCTGCACTTGATTTGATTAAAGAAAAAATGCATCTCTTGAAGTTATGTCTTTTAGCACAGTGCTTTAAAAAAACCCAAGCATCATTGTGGATGGAAAAGACCTCCAAGTTTGTCCAGTTCAGCCTGTGAGTGTTTCCCACCTTGTCAGCCAGACCGGAGCACTAAGCGCCATCATGTACATTCCTTGCACACCTCCAGGGATGGGAATTGCACCACCTGCACCACCTCCCTGGGCAGCCCCTTCCAGCACCTGACAACCCTTTTCTCCAAAGAAATCACTCCTGGTGTCCAGCCTGAATGCCCTCTGGAGAAATACAGCCCGTATCTGTGTATTGCAGAGGTGGGTGGTCTCCAGCCCTGTGGTCCACCTGACACTGGAAGGTGTTGATGTCCCCTCCTGTAAACAGTCTCCTCTGTTTCTAGACATGTGGCTGTTTGTCTTGAAGAGCTCTGGAGCTTCTTTGGAGCAGGAACCTGGCATTTTGTACCCAAATAGCCTAAAAACCACCTCAGGGTTATGCAGTCATTTTAAAAATGAACCCATCAAACACTTAACACCTGGTACATGTTACTGTCAGAACTGAAAGTTATTTTAATTTGAAAAGTGCTCCAAAGCTTGACAGCATTTCCCACATATTTCTACTGTCTTCCAACTGGAAAAATTTGGAAAATAGTAGGGAAGTGTGAGTGTATGTCAGGAGGGAAAGCTCACTCTGCAAAATCCTGGAAACATGTTTGGAAGCAATCTTTTTCCAAGTACAGTTGAAATTAAATAATTGAAATCTTACTTTTCTATAAAAGTTGCAATTAAATTAAATCTTATTTTCCTAATAATAATAATGCTTTTGTCAAAGTTTTCTGACACATTGAAATTTTCCTGTCGGAGGTTTGAGTATTTGCTTTACCTATTCCTCTAAATAACAAACCAAGAGACTCTAGGAAATAATATTATGCATTAAATGAAAATGATGTTAGAATTGCAAAGCCAAGGATTTAAGTTTAGGAAATGAGGGGATTTAGGCTCCTGTTTGATTTCATTCATCATTTAGGCCTGAGCGGTCCTTGCCTCATTTTGTTTTCCATCACCTGCTGGGCTGTTACTGGCATAGGGCCAAGCATGCACCAACCACATGTTACTGCTGTAGGAATTCTGTAGCCTGACTGCAGGGCAATAACTCATTGTGTAAAGCAGAGGTAACGCTGCACTGGACTCATGTCTCCAGCTGTTCTCTGTTCATTATTCCTTTAACCTGCATGCTTGCAATTGTGTGTTTACACTGAGCTGTCAAAGCCCCAGCATGAACGTGGGATATTTCCAATGGAGCTGTGGCAGATGTGGCTCAATGGCTGGTGTAAAAACCTTTGGCTTTTTTACAGTTCTGAACAGATCAGTGGCAAACACTCAGCCAAATAGCATCTGGAAAGCCAGTGGGAAGCAATGAAAAATGGGAGAACCTTTACTGCGTGTGTTGGCTGAAAGGTAAATCTAGATTGGCAGCTCCTGTCTCAGCAAGTGTCCCGATAACACTGTGATCCACAATCCAAGTTTATTAGCTGTGTTGCTGCTGCTGAGGTCAATGTATTGCTCATGGTATCATAGAATCAGAATGGTTTGAATTGGAAGGGACCTTAAAGATCATCTGGTCTGCCATGGCAGGGACACCTTCCACTGTCCCAGGCTGCTCCCAGCCCCAGCATCCAGTGACCTGGCCTTGGGCACTGCCAGGGATCCAGGGACAGCCACAGCTTCTCTGGGCAGCCTGTGCCAGGCCTCACCACCCTTAGAGGGAACAATTTCTTTCCGGCATCCCATCTTACCCTGCCCTCTGGGAGTTTAAAACCTTTCCCCCTTGTCCTGTCACTCCAGCCCTTGTAAATAGCCTCCATCTTTCTTGAAGGCTCCCTTCACATACTGGAAGGTCACAGTTAGGTCACCCTTGGTCTCTTCTGCAGGCCGAACGATCCCAATTCTTTCAGCCTTTCCACGCAGTAAGCTGCTCCACCCTTCTGAACACCTTGGTGCCTCCTCCGGGCTCACTCCAACAGGTCCCTGTCCTTTCGATGTTGGGATCCCGGGGCTGGATGCAGGTCTCTAGGTGTTAATGGCAAGTGAGCTCTCAGAGCTTCCTCAGAACATTTAACTGTTGTTGTCTAAACAGAGAGAAAGCCAAAAGGAATGCTGCTAAAATTACCTCTTGTTTTATAACCAAGTGGCAATGGCTGGGGGAGCTGTGACAGGCAGTAGAATCTCCCACCGGGGGGTGAATATGCCCCCTCTCCCCTGTCGGGATCCCTGTGGTGGATTAAACAAACTACAGGAAATGTCAGCAGTAACTGAATAAACAATCTGTGTTTGAATAGTGTTGGCTGAATAAATGACTGGTTTGATGGCAGCCACTGGAGAAGGGCTCTGTCAATAACAGTAGCACTCAGGTATGTAAATACGGAGATTTGGGATTGTACTATCAGTATTTGTCAGGTTATGGATTTTTCCTATATTAAAAGGGAATATAAAAGAGGCAGTGTGGATGCAGGACAGTCTGAGCACAGTCAGCATAACTGGAGGCGCGTGGTGAGAAGCAGGTGTCACATGAGGCTGCCTTTACTGGGTGCCTCACCTTGGTGCACGTAATCTCTGTCCCAGGAAAATCACCTCTGGCCTTTTAGGGCCACTTGTAAATGTATGTTTGAGAATGTTGGAGAGATTACCCTAATTTTTGCAACTTGGCTGTAGGGAAAGAAATTAATATTTATTCTCTTCAGCCGTTATTAAGCTTAAGTGTCTACAGAATGGCCATTCAGGTAGCTGTACCTGGTCCCCAGGAGAGTCTCTGACAGGTAATTAACTAATTACCTTGAGAAAATCCACCATTACGTACACAGGGAAGGTAACGCCGTCAGAAGCCAACAATGAGGACAAACAATTAAGCAAAAGGATAGTTCTGCAGGTGACTCTGGGATTTACAGTGGAAAACGGCTTTCAACGCAAGGGACTTTCGCCATTTATTTGAAGGGAGCCAGGATTCCACTTTGAACTTTTGAGGCCAACAGGGACCATGGATGCATCCAGGGTGACCTCTGGAAAAACATGTGTACTGCAGGGTAGAACTGTTTACCTGGGTTGCAAAGCCCCTGGAGGAAAGAGTTCTAAGATACAAAAGCAGTAAAACTGAGCTAAAGTGATCTCTGATTATGACCAGCCCCTTTTCTGGTGTATTTTTTCTTGTTCCTGTATGAAGGTAAGGAAAAGATTACACTGTGCTCTCAGTCAAACATGGCTGGGAAAGGGTAGTCTGAACATAGTCATTCTTTTCACTATGTGGCACAAATGGTTTTAAAAGCTTAAGCTCTTATTTTTAGGACTAACAATACACAGTTCTTTATTGGCCCACAAATAAAAGTAAAAACAGGTGGTTGGGGGTTGTGCAGATGTATGCTAATAATTCTTGGCAAAACCTGTTCTATATTCCTTGAATGCTACATCTTAAGGCATTTCACTCTTTCTCTTATTTCAAGTTGCATGTTGTACTACACTTAGTATTTTTCTTTATATGAGATCCTTCTCCAATATTGCGGTTTGGTTTTTCTGATGCTGGTTTTCGTTTTTTTTTTGGTCTTTTTTTTTTTTTTCCTCCCTTAATGGTTCTTGTGTGTCATAAATATTATTTCTGTGAATGAATGAAGAGAATGAACAATTTCTGTGTGCTCAGTCATTTGCTGCTGTTGTGCTGAGTCCTTCCTAGAGGACTGTGCAAAGCAGCATTGAGAAATATTTTCCTCTTTGACTGGCTATTTTTCTGTTCTGAAACACAAGTCTCAGAGCTGAAACCTGCAGTAGGTATTGAAGGCAGCCAAGAAGGAACTTCGTGGCTCTACTGGATGTCGTTCAAAATCCACTCCCCCTAACTGCACTGTGTAAGGTCCCACAAGCTATTTCCGGGGAGGTTGAAGGTAAGGGATGATAACTGGAAGGTCTGCATTAGTAATGCTTTTGGAAGGTGACATTAAAATTTTGAAGTGTAACATTTTTTCTGTACAGCAAATGCATCTAAATCCTAAAATTCTTGGGTCAGTTCTTTTATGTGTTAGGTTGGGCCCAGCTATTGTACCCTGCTCTGTGGCTTACCAGATATTCTGGGACCCAGTCATTAGGATAGATGCACCCTTTCCCCAAGGTGTGAGAACGATCTGCCTTGTGCTCAAAAGTGTAACAACTGGAAAAATAATTAAAACTCTGGCAAAAGCCGACCCTGGATGCCGCCTGGTAAAGCTCCTCTCTCCCACTAATCCAGCTTGGGCTCCCTGTACCTCCTTTGAGGCCTCCCTGTCCTGCCCCAGCAAAGGAAAATCATCCTCCTGCTTCTGAAAATGACTGTTTTCCTGTTGAGAATTTTTTGAATCTGAGATGTTTTTTACATTTACTTATTTTTCCTATTCTAATAAATCTAGCTGCAATCAATCTCACCAGGAGTCTCTGTGTATTACCTCTATGTAGCACACATCTGCTCCACCACAATACACTGACATTACAGCCTATTCCCATTAGGAATTCTCCAGTTCCTGCTCAAATAGTGCTTAAGTGCTATTTCAGGCTTCTTTCTTTCAGGACCACCTTAACTTTGAGTACTTGAATGATTTGAATTTGTCATTTTTTTCCTTTATGTTAATTCTTCTAACTTCGATTCAACTTTTAATCTACTGCACCCAAAATTTTCAGGGGACAAGCCCTGAAGTTCTTGCACTGAAAGATGGAGGACAGGGTTACTTTTGCCCTTCAGGTCACACTATTTGGCAGGTTTATTAACAATATGATCTCAGGAACACTTTAAAAAGTCAATCATTAACTCAATATAGAAGTTTGTCTGTGAAAATGAGTGTCTGGCCATAGGACAGCTCAAGAGGTGGCATAGAAACCAGCTGCAGGCACTGCCCACAGCAGGGTATTAATATTCCAGAGGGTATCTGATGTAAGGACTCATCCTGACTCGCTCAGGATGCCGTTTGCAGTGCACTGTGCCCTACACCTGGTGCTCTGCAGCACAATAGTCCTCCCAGCCTTTCCCTAACAGCAGGAGTTCATACATTTCCTATTTGGTTTTGCCTTGCTCTTGCCTTCCCCCCTGTTCCAGACTCTGCCTTTGAGCTGGGCACGATATCATGGCGTTCTTTGTTTTGGTACAGTCGGCATTTCTCATGTGTACCAATCGAGAGTGCTGGTAAGGACAGCCGGGCAGCTCGACGCTCCCCTCCCATAGCCTGCGTGTTGGAGTGGGAATTATCACCCCTGGTAAAAGTGAGTACAACAATCCAAACCATCCCAGGATTCTGTAACTGTGCCCATTACCACCAGAACAGAGATTTTTTTTTAACTCCTTATAATGATTTCAGAAACGTTCCCATGGAGATGCTGGTGATGCCAGGGAACTGCCATGTGAGCAGAAGGCTGCATGGACTTGTCTGTAGAGGTTGGTGCTGGTGATGGGGTTGCCAAATACCTTCACCCAGCAGCTGAGGCTGCTGCAGCTCCTTTCCCAGTACACTGGCAAGCAGAGCTGGGGACCCTGTTCCCCTCACAAGGTCCCTGGGGCTCTGCCTGTCCATCTTGCTCTGCGCCTCTCTCTGCGTGTGAGATGATTGTTCTGTACGGCTCATCTTTATAATGTGGAATAAGTGCCTTTGCCTTTGACAGGATGAGATGTAATTGTCTCAAGTTGTGACAGGGGAGGTTTAGATCAGTTATTAGGGAAAATGTTTTTATACGAAGAGTTGTAAAACATTGGTACAGATTGCCCAAGACAGAAATGGAATTACATCCCTGGAAGTGCTCAAAAAACATGTACATGTGACACCTGAGGATATGGTTTAGTGGTGAATGTGGTAGTGGTGCTGGACTGACAGTTGGATTCAATGATCCTAGAATCATTAAAGTTGGAAAAGACCTCTCAGATCACTTTATGATCTTGGAGGTCTTTTTCAACCTTATTGATTCCCTAGCTCTGCAATTTTATTACCTAACCAAACAGTGTCTGTGCAGAGACGCAGAGCTGTCTGTGTAAGTGAAAAGTGCTTGCTCGGTCCAGCCCCTGCTATATCAGGGTGTCTGTGGTCAAAAGTGAGACTGTAAAGTCCTGGCTGGAATTGCATTGCCCAAAGAGTTACGAGCCCCTGGCCTTTTTCAGCTGCTGAAGTCACTCTATAATCTCCAGGAGCTCTTGCTGCCTCTCTGCGTAGAGTGATCCAATCACTTACTGGAAAGGTTTAGTGGAAGAGTCAAGTGCTACGTGATCACTGCACATACACTGAAATCTTTCATGGTAAGGGTCTGTGGAGGCACAAGCTATGCCAGGAGCACCAAGGACCCAAAGCTGACCAAATGTTTTCATGGTTTTCTTGCTGCACTTTGCTCGAGTAATCAGGACAATTCTCTGTTAGGCATAAAATGAACTTAAATTATTAGAATAAAGATATGCTGAGCTACTTGACAAGGCTTGAGTACAGGGTACAGAATCTGTGGGTGTTTGGCACAGCCTCAGCACTGCAGATATTTTAGCTCCTGCTTATTTTTGATTCTGTTCAAATATGATTTAGCTTAAAAAAATTAGCTGCAAAGTAATTGCTGTTACACAACAGATATTCATTATTAAGAAAAAAGTCACGGCAAAGCTCTAAGCATGAGCTGAAATGTCCCAGTGGTGGTCTGAATTATTCTGGCTTGAACTCCTTCTAGAGTGCCAGGCAGTACCTGCTTCTGTACAGAGTGGTTTGGTCTGTCGCATCACCCTTTTTCAGGGAGGAAACCCCGCAAAAAGCTCTGGAGAGGCACAAGCCACACAGCCACACTGTCACCAGTTCCTGTCACTTACTGTCCTCTGTGGACTTCAAAAGCAGGGAGGATGGGATGCTGAGGAAAGCAGTACTATTCCCATAGGGACTTACTCAGAGAAATCCTTCGTAGGGGCAAAACAACAGAGCACCTCTAGTACATCTCTTCCACTTCAGTACTCAGCCACCAAATTCTCTTTTCCAGGATCCCTGCAAGAGGATATAGTGATGACATCTTCATCAGAGCTCGAGGAGCAATTGGACATCGGTCTCAGGCACAGGGTGGGATTATTGGGGTATCCTGAGCAAGGACAGGAGCTGGACTGGATAATCCTTCTGGGTCCCTTCCAAATCAGAATACCTCTGTGATTCCTGTGCCACATCACAGCCTGTAGCAGAGGAATCCGTTACTGAACCGCAGGCAGTGCCGAGCTGTAGAACAGCAGCGTGCTGGCACCAACAGCAGCACGGGGAGCGTAAGGAAGATAGCGCAACTCCAGGCCAGGGGAAGGGCTGTGTGGAGGATGTACAAACCAAACAGCATAACAGGCCCAGGAAGCTGCAGCTTGTTTGCGCTCTCGCCTTTAATATACACAGTTCTGGGGGAAAAAATGGCATTAAGTGTTACCAGTGCTGCAGTGGGGGTGAGCACCTGAGCTCTGCACATCTACACAGCTATCACCAAGTGACAGGGAGCTGTCAGCAGTATTTATTTTTTTTTATACAGTCACACTTGACAGAACTCATCTAGAAGATCCAGTGGTACAGATGATTTAAGAGACCTAGTGTTTTTATAGCTTCCTGGAGGGGTTCTGGCTATTTAAGAGAAAACATATTGTTTACTACAGCCGAATTTTGTCTCTACTGTAGTGCAAACTTCATGGCAGCTTCCAGTGCAAACACAAAGAGTTGATTGAGGTTTTATAGTGAGTTTTTGGCTCCCAGATTGAACAAAGAGCTGTTTGAAGGAGTGTTGTAATGGTAAGATGTTACAAGATGTTGATGCGACCAAAAGGAAACTTGGACTGGATCTCCACTCCCAAGCTGACGTGGCGATCCTGCAACTCCCCCTCATGCCGTAGTGAATCTGGAAGGCTTTAAATGCTGTAGGTGATTGATGCTGATATTCCTGAAATACCTGCAGCTGTGCTTGTGCAGGGCTGGTCAGGTTGATGTTGTATTTCTCAGGGAGTGCGAAAAGCCAGATCCCGGGGCTCAGCATGCTGTGTGTCCCAGAGAAAACTCCATGTTCCAGGGGGATGTGGCTCCTTGATAAATGCAAGGGAGGCTGTCAGCAGCAGAACATATGTATGTTTTCTTCTTAGTCCTCTGCCTCAGGAACTTCAAGCTGAAGGGGTGACTTGACAAAACTCCTTCATGCTTCCTTGAGTTCTCCCTCTGAAGTCCCCAGCTTACACTGGTACACGGAGCCACTGTGGGCAGCATCAATAACTGTGGGTCCTGTGTGCCTCGGGAGCTCCTAAAGCTCCAAACGTTGTCCAGCGACACTTGGGGCAACTTTCACATACACCTGCCTGCGTGTATTGGCCACGGCCATACAGGGCCACGTAGGAAACGGCATAGTTTCACAGGAATTCTTGTCCAGGACTAACACAAGGTCTAGACTGGACACAAATAACTAAATATTTAGACACTGACTCCTCTGTTGCCATGTGGAAGCTGTTTCTTTGCTGTCATTTAATTCCCTCAGACATCTTTTAGGTTGGACATTAGGAAGAATTTCTTCGTGGAAAGGGTGGGTAAGGCATTGGAAAGATCTGCCCAGGGAGGTGATAGTGTTCCCATCCCTAGAGGTGTCTAAAGGATGACTGGATGTGGCACTTAATGCTCTGGTCTGGTTGACAGATGGCGATCAGTCATGGGCTGGACTCTTTTTCATTCTCACTGATTCTCAGCTCTGTACTGGAAGCATCAGATTCTCCCTTCTCTTTCACAAACCTGTGCCTTGAAATATGTTTTCTTAGAAATGATATGGATACAGATATAAGCAGTTGACATTAGTTCTGAGAGTATTTCCTTGTAGGTGGAGCTATTATTCCTCCTTGGAACTGTAACTGTGCACAGTCAGTGATTTGCTTATAAGTTGCCGAAGGAAAAATGGGAATTATTCTGGCTTTGTCTTCCCCTCAGTATATATTGCTAAAAAGGACTAAAGGGCAACAGAAGATAAGCAATTCTGAACAGCACTTGTGTGAGAAGTAATGAGGGAGGCAGGAGGGTATATATTTAGAGGAGAACATTCCTGGAAGATTTCCCTACTGTAGTTTGTTGCTTAAATGCTTGTTGCACTGTCTCCTGTGATACCGCTCTCCTGAGAAGGCAAAACCCAACAGCTGCACTGACAGATGATGTGGATGACAATCTGCATTCACTCGGATCCCAGCTTCATTCTAGAAATTTGGCATCTTGTTCATCACTTCTGCTACAAATATACATGCAACCCAAAACAGTGCTCTTCCTGGGTTTCAGTAATACTTCCTAGGTAAGATTCTTTCTGTTGCAGTTTATTTCTTATACAAGTAATTTTCTTGACTCACTTAAGATTACCCTGTTGCTTAATTTATTTGGTGATTAATTTGGCACTGTGGGCAGATGTGATGTAAAGCTCTTAACCATTCCAGGGCGAGATGGAGGCAAGCAATCTGCACCCAGGAGGCTTAGTGAGGCATCCATCCCAAAGGAGTCGAGATAATTTAATTAAAGGGAACATTTTGTACTGGACTAGAAGGATTATTTTGTTGACTAAGACATAAATATTAGTTTTCTTAAAGGGAAATAACCAGTCAAAATCCAATATTCTGTTCACCATACATTTTTATTGTGCAAAAAATGATGTTTTTCCATTTGATGAGAACCCCAAATTTCTGCCACTTACATTTCATTCACACGGACAATTAACACCAAGAGGCTGACTGGATTGCTGGTTTCAGTGGGTACTTTACACTATTTAGGTAATTAAAAAATATGTTTATACTAGCTTTAACAGGCAATACAGCATTTCATTGTGTGTTCCTTGTGCCTCTGGCCTTCAATTGTGTGTGACGATCAGTAAAACATATTGGTTTCCAGGTATTATTCCCAGGAGTCTCATTTGTTAAGAAGTAACAGTGGAAGTCAGTGAGGGTGTTGCTGCACACATAGAGGTACCTGGAGGAGCACACAGGCAGCAGGGTCATCGTGTTCCATCACATCATGATGCGTCAGCAACCAAACATCCCTCTGGCAGCCCTGGCCGAGCAGTGCCTGCAGGAACAGGTCCTGCCCTCAGAGATGGTTTTGGTGCCTTGGGCCTGCACAGGTGCTGCCAGAGACCTGTTCCTGGCCTGTGGAGCTGCTCTGGAAAATGTTTCCTGCTCCCTCCCTCGTGGGCGACTCTCCCTGCAGCTCATGGAATCATACAATGGCTTGGGTTGGATGAGACCTTGAAGGCCATCCAGTTTGAAGCCATTTCCCCTTGTCTTGTCATTCCAGGCCCTTGTCTCTCTTCAGCTTTCTTGTAGGCTGCCTTCAGATACTGGAAGGTCACGATTAGGTCACCCTTGGTTTCCCCTCCAGGCTAAGCAAAACCAATTCTCCCAGCTTTTTCTCAGAGGAGAGCTGCTCTCCCCCTCTAATCATCTTGGTGCCTCCTCTGGACTACCTCCAACAACCCCGTGTCCTTGCTACGCTGGGATCCCGGGGCTGGAGGCAGCTCTGCAGGTGGGGTCCCACCTGCGCGGGGCAGAGGGGCCCTGGACCTGCTGCCGACAGGGGTGCGGAGGCGCCCCGGGATCCGATCAGCTTTCCGAGCTGCGGGCGCACATGGCTCGCGCACGTCCCGTTTCCCCCGCCCCAGGGCACCCCGCTCGCCTCCCCCCACAGCGGCTGTGGCTCTCCGGGCGCGGGCGCTGCTGCCCGGCTCTAGCCCGGGGCTCAGTACAGGCGGCACGGTGTCTGCGAGACGCATCCTCTGCCGCCTTCCGCAACTGCGCCAGGTACGGCCGGAGAGGAAGGGGTGGGGAGGAAAAGGAAAGGAAGGAAAAGCAATGCGCGCAGCACAGTCCCGAAAGCAACCGCCCCCAGCGCAGGCTGCGCCCTAGAGGAGCGCGGCGCGCCTGTTCTGTGTAGCCGTGTCCTCGTCATGAGGCCGCGCTTGGCCGCGCCCCTCCGTGCGCTCATGGGGGGTGGTGGGTAGGGAGCCCCGGGAGCGCGCGCGCCCGCGCGCCCCTTCCCTTCCCCGCCCTCCGCGGGTTCCCGTGAGGCGGCGGCGAGCTCGGAGCGACCGAGCGAAGGCAGCGAGGCGGGGAAGAGGAAAGAGGTAGAGGAGGAGCGGCGGCCCCCGGTGAGGCCGCGGCGGGCACGGACGGACGGGCGGAGGGGGCGCTGTAGCGGGCGGGCGGCGAAGGAGCCGCCGAGGAGGGGCGAGCCCGGCCGCCCCCCGCCCCTTCGCCTTCGGGCGCGCGCTCGCCGCGGCGGCGGCGGTTCCCGGCGATGCGGTGAGAGGGAGGCGCAGCCGCGCTCTGCCCGGGGCCGCCGGCAGCCTCCGCGCCAGGTAAGCACCGGCAGAGCGCCAGGCGCAAGGGTGCGAGCGAACCCCCGCGGCCCCACATGGGGGTGGGACACGACATGGACACATCGCGAGGGGGCAACGCCCGGCAGTGTGTCGGGGGGAGGGGGGGGGGAATGAGATCGCGACCTCGCCACGCCCCTCCTGCGGGCGGGGACGGGGCTGAGGGGAGCGCAGCGACAGGGCTGGTTTGGGGGGCTTCCTCCCCGCGATTCCCGGGCGGGGGGAGCCGGCGCTGTCGGTGCCTCGCTGATTCGACTGGGATGCGGCGGTGAGAGCCGGGAAAAGGCGGGGTCAGGGCGAGCAGCGACTTTGCTCACATTATGTTTCTTCAATGAGAAATTGACTATTTTGTTTAAAAAGAGATCGACTGTGTTGTTTGAAAAGCAAGCGGCGTGCAGGGCTAGGTGATCGGTGTTTATTCCGCCCTGCGGAATGCTGATCCATCCCCTCGGGCCCGCGGGAGGCTGTAGAGGGAGGCCGTTCTCGCACCGTGTTGAGCGGGAGGCGCCGCAGGTACCGCACACGCGATGCGAACGCGCAGCGCCCTCGCCCCCGCTGCTGCGGGGACCGGGAGGGTTAAACCCCCTCCCTCTGCGCCCTCGGAGTGGGGAGTAAGGCGTGTGCAGTCTAATGACACGCTGTATCTCTCCGTTACGGGCGTGGGTTGGTTGGTGGGGGCTAAAATGCAAAAAAGCAATGCGAGATGATGAGGCAGACGGCGCTCAGATGGGCGTTATGGAAGAAAAAGACAGATTCTCATCCCCGTTTGCGTTGGGAAGTTCCGGAGCTATTGTCCGCGACCCGGTTTAGACGATGATGAACCAGTGCGTGTTTTAGGCTTTTATGAAGGTGAAAATAGTGCACGGAAAATGAAGTATCTGGAGAATTGAAATGAATGATGGAGGCTAATCAGCACTGCTGGGGAGTGCAGCATAGCTACGATATAGGAGCGAAGGCAGATCAATGTTGGACTAGCAGGAGAAGAAGTACGCGCTGTGGAGAGCAACAACATGGCCAGGCGATCCTCCCAGAGGCATTCTCAGGCTGGAGCGTGGAATGATTCCTGCAAAATGCTAAAGGCTAGGTGTTGTCTGTTTTCCTTATTTAATCCTCAGAACTTAATTTCCAAACCTACAGCTGGAAACGTCCATTCCTAAGGTGTGAATTAAAAAGGAAAAGGGAGATGGTGTAATAAGTGCCTTTTGGTGGGAATGTTTTGGATTGGATTTGCTGGCTGCAGTCACATGGGGCATTTTACTGCTTGGCGAGAGACACCTTAGATTATGGGCAGTTGGGGTGGAGGAATGCTTACCTAAGAAATGCATGACAGACCTGTGGTTGAATGAAGGAAGTACAATATATTGCCACTTGCCATGACCAAAATATCTTTTTTTTGGCTCTGCATACAAACTATTGGTGGAAACAGAGGTAGAGACTATCTTAGCCAGTTTAAGGTCTGTGGCTTTTATGACTCTTGGGCTTCGAAGAAAATAAACTACTTGAAGTTGTGCTTCTTTTTTTTTGTGGTGACTCGTCCTAAGGGCATGCTACGTAGCGAACGACCGAGGACTCCAAATTTACCCCAATTTTGTTGGAGTGGCAGGGTCGTATCCTGTTTGGATCTCTGCTGTGGCCATAGAAGATTGGAGCATACAGGCCTGCAATGCAGACTTGTAATTACTGTGTGAATTACTGGTTATGTATTTAGGGTAACTGGATGACTAATATAATTTTATAAAATAAACTCCTTATCAGTATTGACTGCCTTGTAGCAATTCCTGTCTTGTTCTCATCTTGCTGTCTTTTCCATTGGTTTACCCGTGATCCTGTGTGAGCTTCTGGGTTGTTTTAAATTAAAGGTTACATACACCAGATGTACTTTCAGTTAAACCTGTAGAAATACCAGTGATGTATATGTTGATGTTGAGAAATCCATGAAGATACCTGTTATGTGCAGGGAATTTTTATAAGACAATTTAAAAAATACATTACAGACAAGCATCCCTAACTTCCTGCTTGTAAATTCTCACTTATTAATGACTATAAATGCAAATAGTTTAAGGCCCGAATATGTATCATGCACAGCATTATGCACACTATACACGGAGTTTTGCAGGTACAGGCTTATATGTGTTTTATATATATGTGTTTAAGAACACTTTGATGTCAGGCCTGCTTGTGACACATTGGAGTTATTTGTACTATGTGTTCATTAGTTTATAATCTCGCATTTTGTTTTATTTCAGGATGCTTTCTAAAATTCATAGTAGTATATCATACGTTTTTGTTAGATTGCAAAAGAAAAACAAGAAGGAAGGAGATGAAGGAAGCCAGAGAACTAAAACAACCCCTTGGTACATTAAAAACAAAAAACTGGACCTGTGACCCTCCCAAATTTGTTCATGGTTTTTCTCATTAAAAAAAAGAGAAGAATTATGTCCTTCCTTGTGTTTCATCAAGATTTGCCTTTTCTAGAGGTGGTTAAACATGAGATCAGCTGAAAGCTTGCAGTCCCATGTTTTGCACTATTAAAAAGATCTTCTGCTTTGAAATTTTTTCAAAAGCGAAATCCTTATTTCTTGTCTCTTTGATGTATAAGTATTGATTTTTTTCAACTTTTGAAGATGAATTTTCTTTAGGGTACAATGGCTATTTCCTTTGACAAGGTAATTTCCTTTGACATCCAGACTAGCAAATGGCTATGAGTGTTGTTTCTTGATGAGATTAGGCAGATTTTAAGAAGTGGTGCCGAATCAGTAGTCTCATTGCCGTTCTCCCACCTGCAGCGTTGTGGATGCTCAGTCATGTGCTGCGTTGAACTTATGAACAGCTATTGTGGGAATGACAACTATTTATTTTGTGGAGTTCATTTATTGCTCGATCAACAAACTGAACTTGACCTGTGGAACGTAAAAGCGACAGGAGGAGGATGCAGGAGTAGGAAATCGAGTGGCTGGGTTTGTCTTTTATGGCAGCGGTGAACTCTCTAAGTGGTTGATGCCAGTTGGGAACTTGTGTCTGGCATATTGCACAAAGCCTTAAAATGGCACCTTTTGGTGTACAGGCAGTAAATGGTTCATGCTCAGCACTCCACAAATACTCGCAGTCTTGCAGCCTTTGTTATGTCTTTGGTTATAACCCTCACAGTCAGCCTGATTGATAATTTCAGGTTGTCTTGTGCTTCGCTTCCAGTGTGATAAATATGCGCCCACCTCTAGGAATTCTTTCAGCATCCATAGGACATGTGAAGCTCTGTGGTGACACAGTACATGGTGACGTTGCCACTAACGGCTTTGGGAGGTTACCGTGGTCGTCAGCGGTAACAGAACTGAGCCCACTGATTGTTTTTGACTCTTGTAGTTCAAGTTTTCACCCAAAACATGGCCCCATGTGACTACTGTGAAGAAAATTAGCTCCAGCCCAGCCCAGAATGGCACCTTCATTTTAACTGGAAGGTGGAGAACATGCCTGGAGCTCACTGCACCTGCAAATACTTGATCCAGTGAACTGGGTCATTTGTCTCTGGTTTATTTGCCAGCTGGATTTTATGAGCTTGGAAAAACAAAATTCTAATGATGTTACTTAGAATGGTTCCAGTCCCATTATTGTATGGGGCTAAAACACAGTTGCTTGTTCTAAATTCATTTTAAAAGTGGTTACTTTAAATACAAACTCTGTATTACTTAGAGGAGATAGGGCTTGTTTTGTGGACTTGCACTAGAAAGGGAGAAACTGGGAATTTGAGCCTGGCCTTGAAATTATCCCTTGTGAAGCTGTCCCATCTCAGGGTTCCTCAAGTTTCTACTTCAGCAGCCTGTGATGAAAGGATCTAGTTTAGCAAGGATGCTAAACATATTGCAGAGGAATTTAGCATGGAATTGCCTATGGGATTCTGATGAGAGAGCAGAAGTTACTTTCCTAGGCTGTGCATAAAAATGTTGTGTTCTAGGTGCTGTGGTAATGGGACTGTGGTGTTTCAGCTTCTCAGGAGGAGAATCTTTGATTAATCTCTTGAGTTCCCTGAGCAGTCTGGCATTCTTCCCGGGTGGCATTTATTCCCTGTCTTTCCAAAATTCATCAAATAACAGAATTTATACTGTGGTGTGAGAAACTCTACCTTGAAAAATACTCTGTAAGAGAACATTAATTTGTAATGATAAAATGTAAAAAGTACCATGCGCTTATTTGGCTCAACTTTGGACTTGTGCCATGTTGTGTCGTTACTGGATTTTGAAGGAATCATTACTTATTCATGGCTTTTATAAAATGTATGCAATAGTTGAGTTTCCGTGTATTCTGCGTAAAGCAGACTTTGGTTTTGTTTCCTCAGTGATTTTCAGAAAATTTCGCTGAAGTTTTTTCCTGCTCTGAGTGAAGGACATTTTTACTAAAAATGATACTGGTTTTGAACTTAAAATTTGAGTAGCATTTTTCTTCCTCCTTCCTCTCCCATCCGCCCTGTTGCATTGTAAAGATGAGAATTATATAGCTTTACTGAAGAAGCAACCTGAGGTAGGAATCCTTAAGAGCCAGTTTGGCAGAGGCACATGTAGATACTTGAGGAACACACAGGATCCCGGTGAGTTCGTGTTGCTATTCCTATACGGGCAGGTCTCTGCACGCCGCTGGAGCCCTGGTGCTGCTGAGGAGCGATGTTGTGCGAGCTAATGGCAGGAAAGTAATCTGGGAGAGTGGTGTTGTCTCTTGAACTGGCATTACTAATGAAGAGAGTGATGAATCATGCATGTTGACATTTCAGCTCTTAGCAGTATTTGTTATTTATTTGTCCTTTATGAAAAGAATGTATGTGTGACCGCGGAGCATCTTCCTGAGCAGACTGGGAGCTCTGCAGGGTGAGGGCAGGCTTGTTAATTTCGCTGCTTGGCTGCGGAGGGATTTGTTGTAAGAGGTCTTTCAGACACGTAATTTCAGAGTCTTGGAGCAACTTGTTGCTCAT
The DNA here is from genome assembly GCA_009812075.1 of Sialia sialis. Taxonomy (NCBI): domain Eukaryota; kingdom Metazoa; phylum Chordata; class Aves; order Passeriformes; family Turdidae; genus Sialia; species Sialia sialis. Next base: position 569,065 of record VRYO01002780.1, on the reverse strand, counting down.
TAGCTATTCACTTGTACTTAATGAGAAAGAATCAAGTGGTATGTCCGGAGTGGAGGTCCTGGGGTAGATGAATGATCCTTTCTTGCACTACAAGCAGTTCCATTCATGGTGCCCCATTTCACAGAAGTTACTGAAAAGTCATCTGATGGGCATTTGTGACCTTACTGTGCTGATCAAAGTGGAGCAGGCTCAAAGCTGTGTTTGTTCCTTGCTGTGCTGCAAGTTGTATGCAAATACCAAAATTGTGTCTGCCATTATCTCAGCCTTCCCAGAGCCTGGAAGAATGGAGACAAGCCCTCTTGCTGCTCTTTCCTTGAGTCTTTAATTTGTAAATTTGTGATCATTTCTTTTAGAGTAGGTTGCATGTGAGACAAGCAGATGTATGCTTGTCATTTGAAATCGCTTGTCTTTACATTCAGATTTCCGTATGTTCTGGTTTGCTGCCATTGGAATTAGCTGACTTGGTTTTCAGGGATCAGATTTGCAGATTTCCCTTTGCAGATTTCCAGTGTGTATTAGTTGAAGCTTATATCACACCGCTAATGAAATTCAGCTGACTACTTGAACTACATCTTTTACCCTCATCTGCAGGGAATATTTTTACGGTTAAAATACAGACTAGCTTGACAGTTGAGGAAAAATTCCCAAATAACAATGAATAGGGTAAATGCATTGCTTTTCTCTGAGTTTCCTCACTTTATTGGTGAATATTCAGTTGTCTTATTTCTACTTACATTGGCTGTATTTGCTAATTGCGGTTGAATTGTAGTGATCTCAAAATTAAGATTTGTAATTGTTTCATTAATGAAAGTAGTATTTTGGAGAGGTGAATCGTTAATTTTTTATTAATTAAGAAGTGTGAGAAAAGAGATTGTTAATTTGCATTTTATGATGGGGAGCTTCTTGTTTACTTACTTTCCTTTTAAATATTTTGGGTATTTGATTTTCCCCTTCATGCCTGTATGATTTCCATGGTACAATAGTGTTTGACAGATTGCTGCTATTTCTCCGCATTCAGATTATTTAAGTAAAATGCTTTTATAAAGTAATCAGTAGGAAATACCTTGATGAGCACATATGAAACAGAGAAACCATTGTGCATATGAAAAATACCAAAATTAAAGACAGTGTAAAATATCTTTCAGAATGGGAGTTTGAATATTTGTGGTGTTGGTAGTTCAGAAGGCAGTTGCACATTGCCTCTAGTAGGCTGAAAAGCATTAACTGGTATTCTTGAAAGTGTCTTAAAATGTCTGTGGCCTCTGTGGTGTCTTCTGTTCATGCCAGTCACCTTGTTGGTAATCCAGACTTCTCTGGTGGTGAATTTTCTGTCCTTGAATTGTGGAGTGTGAAGCACACTGAGTGGGATCCTGTGGTCAGTGTTTTAGCTGTTGACTTAAATATTGGTAGCAGTATAAATACTGTATTGATGGGCTCTGATGCCATGCTGAGCATCTCCAGTGGATTTCTTCTGGCTGAGGTTATGAAATACTGTTTCCAGTGAAGTCAAAGGGAAAATACAAGGAAAACTGAGAGAAGACACTGGAGAGACACAAATGTGATTTGATTCCTGATCCTGTATCTGGAAGTATAAATGTTGGGGATTTAGATTCTTTCTGCATTTGTTAGATGGAATATTGCTTATTGGCTTTATTGTTTCAGAGAAGCAACACAAAAGAAAATAGGGCTTATCTTTTATTGCTCTTTGAGGAAGTTTTGCCTGCCCTGTATCATGGTCCAGCTGGTGATTCTGGCTGAAATCTGCTGGTTTCTCAGCTGTGGTGAACTAGATGTCTGGGTGTAAGGTAAAAATAATGATCACATTTTACTGCCTTCCTCCTGGTGTTCTTGCCCTGAAATTGCTCCACTGGTAGAGCTGATCAAGTGGAGTTAATAATCCTGTTTTGTCCTGTCAGTCTGGCACAGGAGATTGTGGTGCAGCCTTTTTCCATCAATAAAAGCAAGCTTCTGCTATTTTAACTTCTTGGGTTGGATCTCCTAAAGTTGGCATTTTTAATGAAGAAATATAAGAAAGTGAAGGAACAATGTGCAACCAGAGTGTGCTGAGCAGTGAAGTGTGTGTATCCCTGTGGTTGGTCCTTTTATTTACCTCATTAATAAGAGATGATTTTTCACTTTTGCCTTATCTTCCATTGTCTCATGTAGGATTATTCTCTGTTTAGAAATTATTTTTGATAGTAGGGTGCCCTTAATGTTCCAGATAGCAATGTGAAGAGGCCTAATAACAAGAAGATAAAGGTACAGAGTGCTTTTGTAGAAATGAGTTCCATGTTTTTAATGCTGAGAGGTATCAGTGGGAAAGCCTGTACATTCTGCAGCTCATTAGGACTGGGGGATGGCAGCATTTATTCATTTAATTATTTAGGGTGCTTGGAATTTGAAATTGGCCAAAAAAGTGTTGTCTTTTCAGGCCTGAGACCCTTGTGTTACTCCTGTTTCGCCAGGCTCCATCAGAGCAGGCACCTTCCTGATTCCCTGTGTCAGCTCTGCTCAGTGTCTGAGCCGAGGAAGATCTGGGATCAGAAGGGGTCAGTGACTGAGCAGATAATTGGAATGGCCTTAGCTGTCCATTTCCTAGAGGAAAGTCTTCAGCAGAGGGGAGTTTAGCAGGCAAACAGGTAAACAACTTTCCATCCTTCAGAGCTTTTATGGAATAGAATATGGAAGGGTTCTGAGAGAGGGAAAACGAAAGTAAAAGAGTGAGGATAGATTTTTAGAAATCCGTGATGCAAATACAAAAGGGAGTGTGTGTGTAACTTTTATGAGGGTTTTTAAACTGCGCCTGTGGAGACGTGCAAATGCAAGTGAATAGTGTGATTTGAATTATCAAATGCTTGTGCCTGCAGATTTTGCTGATTTATCCCAGCTTACAGGCTATGGTGTTCTTCACAAGACTTTATATTTAAGGATATTTGTAAAATTATCTGTGTTATGATAGGTATTCTGTGTATGTAGCTCTGTGCTGCTTGATCTGTTGCTTTCTGTATATGTTGGGGTCTAATGCCGATTATTTTCCCAGCAGCTTTTGCAGTTATACATAATCTTAGTTTAATAGATCATTTATATTTTATGGAGGGACAAATTCCCCATTTTCCTACTTAATGGGCTTTTCTCAAACTCTTACTCAAATGATTTTCCTATTTAATTTTCGGTGTAAGATTTGATTAGAGGACCCCAACTCAGTTTCCCGCTGATTCACACAGTTGTTAGTATGAGATACTCAGCTTCATAGTTAGAACCTCCGTGTTTGATTGAAATCTTTCTGATCAGCTTTTCACTGGCACCAGCCTTTGGTTAATACCTGTGTGGGGGCCATGACATCCCTTGTTTTCTTGTCTTCAGGAGTGGGGATGTAGTGTAACAGGCACCATGAAAGAAAGGACTGTTGTTCTTTGAAGGCTGAAACTGTAATGGAGCTACATGTGCCCACCCGCTTTCTCTTCAGACTGGCAATATCATCTCTGTCTTGATTTAGAGAAAATGAAGAAGCTGTGATGCTGACAGCAGGCAGTGCTACTCCACCTCCTCAGCAGAGGTGGAAAGGACCATCTGGCACTATGTGGGTAGCAGTTATCCCAAAAAGTAATAACAGTGGGAGTTCTTGCCAGTTACAAGTTGTGATCACAGGCCAAATGGTGTCATTCTAAATCAGTGTACATTTTCAAAGAGAAAGAGATGCAAGTATTTATTTTTGCCAACTTGAGAAGTATTTTCAGAAATGGGGGGCTCTGCTGAGGTTTTAGTCGCTGTCATTTGAGAGAAAGTGTGAGGGGGAGTAAGTCAGGAGTATGGCTGTGATGCCTGCTAGACCAGCTCCTAGGCACTGAAAAAATTTGGCCTTTTTTTCTATTATATAAGCCTCAACTTGATTAATCCATGAAACTGAGGAATTTTTTGCAGGCTGTGTAATGGAGTGTTCTGTTGATTTGATTTGGACTTTGCCCAGTGGGGACCAAAGATCTCAGTCCTTATCTTTGGCACTACTAACTAGTCTTGAACAAACTACTGCCCTAAAATGAAAAGAAAAACTTTGTAATGAGGTGAAAAACTCTGTCTTGCTTTTAGAAGCACTTCAGTATGGTGGCCTGTGGTATTTTTGCATAATCAGAAGTGCTGTATATTGGCTGCAGAGCTGGCTAGCAGGTTGCCTAGTAACCCTGATGGAGGAATTGAGAGTGTACTGGTAAAACCTGTGGATGGCATTGGCTTTCAAGGTGTTGCAGGGATAAGAAGAAAGGATTGGAGTCAAATGGATCTTGAAAAAGTGGAAGCTTAGAGTATGAACAAGTTAATTTCTCAGCATTTATGCTGAATAAAAACGATCAGCACTATAAATACTGAAGAACAGGAACAGCACAAAATGCTATAAAACATCTGAAATGAAAATTGAAAAATATCATTTGCATGTACACAGAGCAAGGGAAATTTAGAGGGAATTGTGAATTTGTGCCCTTTTTCAGACCTAGGTTCTATGTGTAGACTTGCTCAGATTCTGTCAATACTGTGGATCAGTGTGGAGAAAATTTCTGCACAGACATAGGCTTTCAAAGAGGGCTTTGGTCTTTATGAGATTTTCTGGATTGATGTAGCTGCTTTCCTGTCAGTCTCTACACAGGGACTTTGTCAGGATCTTCCCAGCCCCTGCATAGCTGTAGCTGCAGGAATCCTCATACAGTATCTAAGCTTTGCTTCAGACTCTGATTTCGCTGATTTCTTTGTGTGGTGGATTTGTTGTTTTGTTTTTTTTTTTAAAACTGCTTCTGCCTCTTGTAAGTGTGCAGAAGCCCAGCTTACCAAATCTGTCCAAGCCTACTGAATACTTGCACTGAGTCAGTTTTCCATGTTGTGTTACCATAGTTTGGATCTTTGGGAGGAGAAATCATAGTTGAAATTGGTGGATACATATGCAAATTTTTTAAGTGAGTTGCAAATATTTTGTAAGTGCATGCATGTGGTTGTTTCATCTGTTTACCAAATTATTTCTATTACGAAATGGTTTAAGTCAGATATGAAGATTTTGGAATAGTCACCTCAATTACTTAATTTTTTGTGTCAAGTTTCAGCCCTCACGCAAACCAAATGCATGGTTTGGTGTGTAGATACCTGATGTAACTGTATACTGTGTATTCTCTAATGTTGCTTGGTTATAATGAAAATTTTGCACTAAGAAAGTGCTTATGATTAACTTAAACATTTGCATTGCTTCTGTCCTCACAGACAGGCAGCCAGAAAAGCAGATCAGGCCCTACGAGGACCTGGCTGTCATCTTTACTGGTGATATGTGCATGTGTTTTTGTGTACTTAAGGTTTTTGACTCCAGCATAACTACTGAAAATCAGATGCAAATAAACATTCTTCATAAATGGAGGCAAATGGAAAAACTTTCCAAGTTTGGATAAAACAATCTTTAAAGGAAGATTAAATCATATAACATAAGCTTATTTAGCTGTTTATCATTATCTGGAAACCGAGCAACCATATGAACCTTTCAAGGGATGAATTTGTCTTTATGTACCGTGTACTCTGGATTGGTTTTCCTCAGTTTGAAAGTAATGTAATATGCAGAATAATCTTGTAGTATTAATGATTACCTGTGTAGCTGCAGGTGCAGCAGGGCTGAGGGGAGATTTATTTACCCTTCTCAGATGTCACATTCTGCCACCTGTGCTCTTGTGTCTGATGGACGTGAGTGCTGGCTGCCCTGTGCAGTTCTGGAATTTGGGCAGCTTAAACCTCTCCTGTCAACTGTCTCTGGTATAAATCCCCAGATTTATATCTGCTGGCACTTTGCTCATAGACATTTGTGCTGAACTTCTGTGTAAAGCCAAACCAGCCTGCTTACGTTCAAGAAATGTCTTTCTGTATTGTATTAAGAGCTTATCCATATGCTTCAGGCTTGGAGCGCAGGAAGTTTACTGGCAGCAGGCCTGCTATTGCATTTTCTGAGCTCACGCTCCTTGACAAATGAAAAAACAGCCATAAAGCACGACGAGTTGTTGTCTGACTGATTTCTAAGAAAGCTTTGCAAGAAAATTTGGAGAGATATTAATACTATGTGTAAGAAATGATGTGGCGTGGCTGGTTACGGTGTAAATTGCAGGATGCGACTGCAGAGGAGATTGAGCAGTGTATAGGGGCTTGGGGAAGAACAGTCTCCACTTCAGCCTCATTCACTCCGGCTTAGGAGAAAACATAATGGCTATTAATTGGAACAGGTTTCACTGCTGTGACAAACTATGTATGTATTTCCTTTTGAGATTGGATGTGCTTGGTTATTTATCATTAGAAGGAGCATCTGGTCTTGATTTTTACAATTAATTTGGACCAAGAATAATTTTTAATATATTATTTTATTTTGGAACCTTTTAATGTACAATATGTAATGCTTTTTAAAGAAGATTCGAACTTTTTTTTACCTCTCGTATTCTCTTCCAGAGAAAACAATAATTTTGGTTCCACATAAATTGTATATAGTGACTTTTGAGTTCTCTGTAAGAAAACAAACCCCAAATCTCCTTGAAGGTAAGGCTGACAAAGCCGTGGCTATAACAAAGCACTTGTTTCCTGACTGTCAAGACTGGTTTTGTTTGTGAGCCTTCCCAAACCTGGGCTAAAGTTTCAAAGGGTTTTGGTTCTCTGAGGATTTTCATGACATGCCAGTAAATAGAATATCCAAAAGAATGCCTTGAATTTAATAAAGAACAGCAACAAAGGGAATACATTCTGGAGCCTTTTCTAACTTTCTGCAAGGGCACAGAGTCTGGCTCCATCACTTCAGTGTATAACAGATGTGAGCAGACCAAGCTCAGAAGATGTTAAGAAAGAAGCCCATAGTAACATACAGAATTTTATATATAAATTGATCTTTGTGGTTTTTTGGGAGAAATGGCTTTTTGTTTGATACAGTCCATGCTGGTGTATGCAAAGGCAAATAGCATCTTTTCAAATGCTCTGGAGGGTCTGTGTAGGAAGCAAAGTTCAGTCTCAGCCTGGAATTTTTTTTGAAAATTCAAAGGAGCTACAAAATTGTTGTGTAGGGAGCCTGTTTGTATTTTTAAGATGCTCTGTAACACATCATTCTCATAAAAAAAACCAACTAGAGAGCACCCAGTAAAAAGCACTGTGTCCATTCTCCCTCTTGAAAAAATCCTGAGTTTCCGTTCTTGTTGTCGAGTTGTTGTATCTGAAGTGCTCGTGCTAATGGGATGTGATCTGATTTTTTTAAATATAAGACAGAAACAGTAAATTTTTCTTGGAAATATAAGTACTTAATAAAATTTGGTTTTATTATTTTCTTCCAAATAAGAAAACACTTAAAATATTAATCACTTCACTTACATGTGTAATGTGCCTAATTTGGAAAATGGAAAGATGCAATATTTACAGCTGTTTGCCTTTTAGATAAAGGAAAGATGTGTCCAGATTTCATACTGTGTTAATTGTGTCAGATTTCATACTGTGTTATTTGTGTACCTCTGGGACTTCTAGATTTTCCTTGAGGAGATGGATTTTATCTGTGTGCAGCTTGCTAGCAGAGTTTTATGAAATAGTACATAGACGTACTGTAGGCAAAAACGTGGCATACCCTGGAAATATTGTGAGAAAGCACCAGAAAGAACCTGGTATTTTTTCAATTGTGTTTTGTTTGTTTTCCTCCAAAAGTTGTTTTTACCCAGTACGGGTATCAGATGATGAGCTTTTGCATGTTACTCATTAGAGGAACATCAGCTTGGTTTTCCTTCCTTTATTTGTGCTCTTCCTCTTCCTCCTCCCTCCCGCTTCTCATCCTGCTGTTGTTTTATCTTTGTGGCGTTGTTGAACTGGAGTAGCGGGGTGCAGAGTGAGTCGTGGGTGGGCAGCAGAGCCTTGGGCAGGACCTGCTGCACAAACACCATTGATTTCCCTTCTGCTGCTGCGTGCTCAGATCTTCTTAAAAAATCCCCGTGTATGTATGAAGTGAAGTCTTCCACCTCCTCACGCTTTGGTGATTTTTATCATTCTGCTTGTTAGTAGTGGGAAGGATTTAAGTAAATAACCACACAGAGAGAAGGTCCTTCCCAGTTTCCTCTTCCATCAATGTGCAAACTTCTAAACCATTAAAAGCAGCCATGATGTGACAATAAAGGAAGTATATGAGAAATTATTCGTCTTCCAAAGGGCACCAGTCTGTGCTGATGTGCAGGACTGAGAGGCCTTGAGGGGTGTGTTTGCTATTTGCAGTATCACCTTCAAAACACTCTTGGGCTGAGCAAATCTGTTTGTCCTTCATCCTGTGAGTTCTCCCAAAAAGATGTCAGGTTGTCATCCCTACTCTAAGAGAGTCTATTTTCTGGGAACTCCAGCTTCTGCTCTGTGTCTTTCAGTAGGCTGAAAGGAAATCTTTTTCTAGGATGGCAATCTCTATTTTTCCAGCATCCCTGGATACTTTTCCCTCCTGAGTTGTCCTGCCTGTCAAGATGACCCAGGAGCTGTCTGTGTGCGAGAGCAATGTTATTTTGTCCTGCCTTGCTGTGAGTTGCTCCTGCAGGTGCAGGTGCAGGTGTGTATTTCTCACTATTGTCTTGTGCATTCTGAGGGTGAAGGAAGATGAGCAGATAAATTATTGGAGAACTCAGGTAGTGAAGATGACATTGAGGGAGAGAGCAGGAACAAGGTGTTTCTGAATTTGTAAATGTGCTTCCTGAGTAGATGGTTGCATGTAAATAAGTATGTGAATAGGCTGGTGGGAAGAGTAATTGGAAAGTGGTAAACTTAGTATAAATGTATTTTGAAAAGCTTTTTTGTGAAAAAGGCTCCTGATCTCCTAATGGAGAATTTGGAGAGAACAAAAGCTCATCAGAAGATTAAGACTGATTTGGTTGAGGGTTTTAGAAGTCAGACAGGATTTTGACACATTTATACCTGTGCTATCAATGCCAGTCACAATCCTTCTGAATAGGACGGATCGTTGCACTCGGGGTGACTCGCTATCAAGGATGGATGAGTGTGGGGCTACTTTTTCTCTTTGAATATACATATGTTGCCCTTGGATCAAAGGTTTTAAAAATCATTATTATTATTTTCAGATAAATGTGAGGAAAGGAATTTTAAATATCATGTAATACATTTTCCACAATTATGTATGTGGGGTAGTGGTTGAGGGGGTGGGACTGCTGGGACTGAGTTGTAAGGAATGTAGTAGTGTATTTGTTTGAGATGAAAACTGTCTGGTGTTACAGATGCATGTCTCTTATCTGCAAGGCGGACAGGCTTGAGAGTGAATTGGAGTGCAAATCAGCATTGTTTTTCTAGACACCCTCAGAGTAAAGATTATAGGTTACCTTTTACTCTAAGCAGAATCTTCTCAGTAGATGTTTAATGGAATTTCACGTCTTTAATTATTAGCAGAGTAGTGGAAGCTAGTAAATCTCCATGACTTTTTTCCCCCAAGTTCTTCTGAATTTACCGTGCTGTTTATGTGTATTTGTACTAACATCTTTGGGACTTGGACTCCTGTTGATTGCAACATTTAACAGAAAATTTTATATGGTTTCCCTTTTTCTAACAGTTTGATATACTCCTTTAAATTTTTTTGTGTGTATATATGTATATGTACTTATACTGTAATTTCTATTCTGCAGTAGTCTGGAAAAATGTACCAAGAGTACATTTAGAGAGGACTGAGTGGCATTTCTTAGCTGGCAGTGGGAATGGGGTGCTGGAAATGGCTCCAGAATGGACTGGTTAAGATTCCCTCTTTCCCCTGCTGTCTTTTTGGCTTATTTTATTTTTTGCTAGAAACTGAGCTCATTTTTCACAAGTTTGTCTCATTTAACTTTTCTCTGAAAAGACATGTGTATAGGACCTGTTCCACAGGGAACTTCTGTTGCTCCAACCCGAGGAGGTATCTTACAGGTTGTCACTGTGCTGCTTTAGCTCAGAACCCTCTGAGGAGATAAAATGACCCCGGGGATATAAAATATCTACTTCAAAGCTCCTTAATCATCTTCTACAGAGCAAACCAAGAACGTCAGAATCTTTCCTTTGTTTCTTCAGAAAGCACAACCAGAAGTCAAGTACTCAAACACTACTCTTCTTCCCCAGTGTGTTTTCCTCTTTGTAAATACACCATGTGAAAGCAACCGAGAAATATATGAAGATAAAAACACTTGTCAGGACAGAGAAGTAAGTACAGTATTTTCACGATTATAAGCCGCACCTGAACATAAGCTGCACTTCCGGGTAGCTGGGAAGACCACGGGATTTGTCCACATATAAGCCGCACCTGAATATAAGCCGCACTTTTTTTTTTTTTTTACTCTGCGCGGCAGAGGGGGCGAGGTGCTCCAGCCCGGCCCCACACAGCCCGGCTTCCCAGCGGCAGGGGCCGGCCCGTCCTTGTGCACCCCCTGTTCCCGGCGGTCCCCTGCTCCTAACAGCTCCCGGTGGCAGGGGCTAGCCCGCCCTCTTGCAGCCCCCATTGCAGGCAGTCCCCCTGCTCCCAACGGCTCCCGGTGGCACAGGAACTGGTCCGCCCTCTTGCAGCCCCCGTTCCTGGTGGTCCCGCGCTCCCGGCGGCACGCCGCGGCGGCCCCGACCAGTGGCAGAGCAGGACGGCCCCGGGCGGTGGCACCGCGTGGGAGCCCCGAGCGGCAGCACAGAGGGACGGCGCCGGGCGGCGGCACCGCGCGGAAGCCCCGAGCGGCAGCACAGAGGGACGGCGCCGGGCGGCGGCACCGCGCGGAAGCCCCAAGCGGCGGCACAGCCCCGTGCCAAGCGGAAGTGCGGCGGCCCCGACCGGCACTGCTCCCCCGCCAGCCCGCCCCTCCTGGCAGCAGCGGCAACCCCGCCGCCAGCCCTCCCGGCTCGTCCCTCCTGGCAGCGGCAGCGACCCCGCTGCTGGCCAGCTCGTCCCACTCCCTGGCAACCCCACTGCCAGCCCGCCTGGCTCCTTGGCGACTCTGCCGCCGGCAAGCCCGCACCGCTCGGCAAAGCCTGCTCCCCCACCTGCCCGGCCGCTGCTCTGTGGCAGCTCTCCGCTTGGCTGGCTCTCACTTCCGGGTTGGCATTTCGCTGGGATTTGTCCATAGATAAGCCGCACCTGAATATAAGCCGCACCACTGGGGTAGGCTGGATTCTTCAATGAAAAAGGTGCGGCTTATATTCGTGAAACTACTGTACACATAGGGGAAGAAACTGGAAAAATTAAACAGGATTGAAGAGGGGAAGAAACAGACCTTTAAAGGAGAGAGAGAGTAAAAGAGGGGTCTTGGGGTTTTTTTTAGCTGAAGTATTTCAAGTATTTTGAATACTTTATTTGAATTAATTTGTTTTCATATTGCCAGAGGACAATGAATGAAACAAAAGTACCATCCTACTGACAGCATTCCCAGGGAGAAGTACATGTCCTTATAATAAGTCAATCAAGCATATTATATAGCTGAGGTTGTCTTTCAGACATTTCTTGCATTCATCAAAATCAGAAGTGCTAAGGTTTAACATACACAAACAACTTGGGCTTTGGGTTAAAACAGGAGGAAAGACAGGAAGAAAGAACATACCTAAAAAGAATTTTTCATCTGTGAATCCACGCTTACAGTAAAAGTATCAATCCTTTTTTTGTGTTTTTAACAGTCTGCTAACACTGCAGACCAGATCTTAGATTTTGAGTGAAATGCAGCAAAGATAAGGGGTTTTAAATGAGAGCATTTCGCCTGACTGTCATTTATTTGATAGCTGGCTAACTGTTCCATGCAGGAAAACTGGGACTCGGCAGAAGTGGATATTCTGCTTTAAGTCACTTCTTCAAGCCTTCCAACAAGAGGGCACACAGTTGAGTAAGTACTTGAAAGACAGGGCTTATTTATGCATCTTTTATCTTTTATGATGTACATAAGTGATATTTAACATAGGCCTGACTACTTCAGACAGTGTGTTTAAACTATGAGTTATAAATGAAGCCATTGTATGAGTGCATTTGAAATTACAGCACATAGCAGGCTTCAGAAGAATTCAGTGTGGTAAACAAAAGCTCCCCTCCTCATACTGTCCTCCTCAGCTAAGAACAATCAGGAGTTTCTGGTTTCATCCCACAACCGGCAGCAAAAAGAGATAGCCAAAGTTACAGTTCTGGCAAAAGCAACCGTGCTTCCTCAGCCTGATGAAAGTGACAACTGAAAGCCCAGTGAGATTGGTTTCAACGGGAGAAACCAGCTAGCCTTAAAGCAAGTGTTAGGGGTACACAACGGGAATTACAAAGAACAAAGTCCGCAAAGCCTTGAGGAGATAAACAGTAGCGGGCAGAAAACATTCACAGTGAGAGACCCAGAGTAAGCTGAGCACTTCCCAAGTAGCAAGACTGAGTTACTTTCAATGTGAGCCTAAGAAATTGACTTTGAATACCAAGTACCCTCTTAACTTATCCCAATTGTAAACCAAAATATTATATCGGCCTCAGGAGCCTTGCCTTTGGCTCAGGAGTGCTTTAGTCACTTCATTTGGCTGGTACAGGAGCTTTGAAAAAACCGGACCTGCAATTTGCTTTGCCATGCTCAGTGTATCACACACCCCTCCTCTCTCCTTTTCTGCACGATCCTTTCCCTGGTTTCACAGAGAGCCAAGTGAAGATGGGTGGTGATGATGCTGCAGTTCCAGTGCTTTTCTGAGCCCCTCCGACTGCAGAATGCTTGGGGATACTGTTCTCTTTCATTCTGGGAAAGGAAATGCTCTGTCCCTGACTCATGGATAGAGTCAAGGAGTATCAGAAAGTGTCTATCAAAGTCAATGATAACACAGCAGAGCTGAACACTGCAGTGTTGGTTTGGGATTTGAGACAAAGCCTTTACACCCTCCCCCATTTTTAGCTTCAATAAAACCATGGCAGTGAGAGGTGAGATTTCTCCATAAAGCTGCATAACTACAAAACCAAATTGATTTTTAAAATCATATCTATAGTCTGTCCTATGGAGGAAATCTAAATGCTTCCTACAGATGGAAAGAGAGGGAATGTAATTTCCCCCTACATTTGCAATGTAAATGATTGCAACTAGCATGGATAATCATCAGTAACTTATGTCATCGTTCACTGAGGCAAATCCTAAATCCTGTCAATTTCCTGGAATTGGAGAGCATGCACACAACCAAGGAAAACAAGAAGAAACAACAGAAATAACTGACTTGCTTTCCTTCAGAAGCACACAGTGTCGGAATGCTTGAACCAAAGACCGGTCAAGAAATAATCAGCACTCGCTCACACTTGTTCTCTCTCTAAAGCCATTGAGCAGGCTTGATGGCGAGAGTAGTGTGACCCAAGCCTTACACTTACTTACTGCTCCTTTCTGCTGTGGCACCACCACGAACTCTTACATTACTCTAACAGTCTTTGTCTAGAAGGAGAATTGGCACAGATGTGTTACCGGCGGTGAAGAGCTTTTCTTTGTAGAGCAGAATTCCACACTCCACAGCAGTAACTGCATCCTGTATCCAGTATTCTTACATATATATACACCCCACTTCAACACAAACTCTTACTCCAAAGCTTGAAGAATTCCAGGCTTGAGGAACCCATTTGGTTACAGTCTCCCACTTTGGTGTCAGCCTTAAACAGCAGCCCAGTCTCTCCTTTGCTGTAGCTAACATAGCCAAAATGCTTGATTCACCTTTATCATACTCTGGAACAATGTCTATTAAGAAACAATGGTCTGAAATTTCCTCAGGCAAGTTCTGCAGAAAAAACATTTCAGACATCAAGATGCGTTACAGCAAATACAGTAATCGCTTGACTGTATCACCACCCACTTATTCTTTACCAAGAATAAGTCTGAAACATGAAAAATAGTTAAATGCTCAAAGTCTTGTAGATAGGTTGGATTATCTTGAATCTAAATTGAGTATGGATATTTTCCAAAGTTTATTGCTCTTACAGCCAAATAGTGCAAATGATACTGCAGAAACCACTTCAGAACAGTCTTAAATCCAAAAAAAGACATATTTTTCTCAGCTACCAGAGAGAGCTTTTATGCTCTATAAACACACACAAGGAAAGCAAAGGAGGAAAATCTCTGCGCTTGGCTTTTGGGGCCTTGCTAGTAAAGCAATATTCATAATCCTCACTGCCCAGCTGTGTTAGATGCATTCAAATTGTTAGCCTTTAGAGATCACAAGACCCATGAACAAATCCCTCCTTAACAGATAATTGAAGCAACTCCCCAGCTCAGTGACACCTCCCAGGAATGGAGCCAAGGCAAGAAGATGAACATGGATACTAAAGAACACAAGAAAAGTGGCATGACCTCACTTACAGCAGGGATTTAAAGGGCATCCTGCTGAGAGACAAACATGGCTTGTATGTACATTCCACTTGAAATCCTTGCTTCATTCACTCTTTTCCAACAACTGGTTTTAAAACGCATCTCCTTCTCCCCTACTCAGTTCCTCTGTACTCTATCATTCCTTTTCTACCTAAGTCATGCCCTGTTTCAAGTCTTCTCCAGCTCTAAAATACCTTCTACAAAATGAGCTGACCAAACCTCAGGCTTCAGGATTTGGTGATTCCAAAAATCTCCACAATAGCTCCATAATGTTTTCTGTTATTCACAATTTCTTTGCTATTAATCCCCAACAATTCTCACTGAGATTTCTTTGCTTTGTTTACATTTTAAAGATGCCAAGATCTGAGCCGATGTTTCCATGGCTTTACTAGTCATAATCCCAAGATTCTCTATGAAGCAGTAACAGTCAGTTAGGAATCATAATTTTCTGTTACTTGGATTTCTTTTTCCAGCACATGCAGCACTTACATTTGTTGTATTTCATTCAGATTTATTAATCAGTAATTAAAGATTAGGACCCTTCCGCCATCCTTTGCTTCTACTGTACTAAGTCTATATCTTCTCCAGTCATCTTTATGTTTGAGCCCATTAATTAGAACAATCCTACAGAGCTTGGTGCCACATTCTACAGGTGACATCTCTCGCCATGGCAGCTGACCATTTTATTTCTGTCCTTATTTCCATCTTTGCCCATTACTGCCCACGACAAGACTCTCCTCATGCTATGCCCATTGAGTTTTCTAAAATGTCTTTGCTGGAACACTTCAGATGAAATTCTGCTGAAAAGTGAATTATATCAACTGGATGTTCTCATCCATGATTTGTTGCTGCCCACACCAGAACTTGGTGTGGTTCAGAAGGCAGCCATTCCTTTTGCAAAACCCACAGCAGTTTTTCCTGTATTAATACAAATGCCATCTAAGGAGCATGAACGGCGATTTCATTTAGGATGGCGCAATACCAACATGGAGGTACCACAAGGTGATCCATCTTCCTAAACTCACAAGCCAGATGAATGGTTTACATTTGCTAGGATAATTTTCCATTTCCCCAGAAGAAACTGCTAAATACAACAGCATTTCTGAGGCTTTTAGCACTTGGCTATAAAAGGCCAAAACACAGGTTATCCACCCAAAATCCTGTTCACGAGTTATCCTAATGGCTGCTTGCAGTGACTGTGCTGCAAATTCAACCAAATTCCCTAGTTAATCTAATGCAATTCAGTGCTATGACTTCAGCTAATTACAACTAATATTTCAGGCTCTGTTATCATTACAATAATGGCGGTCTTCATTTTAAAATTTAAAAAAATATCGGTTTAGAAGTTTAAAACCTAGCTCCATCAGGAGACATTCAAATACTCACACAGTCCTTTGCTTGTCCTCAGCATTATTCTACCCTAGTAAATGCAGTACATTCCCTCTTTAACACCCAAAGCAAGCAAGATGCTCCTCACTTACGCTGTGTGCAGCCAGGTGGTGCCTGCCACGCCTCAGACACCACCTGTAGTGGAAACAACTCAGTGCCTTTTGGGACAACACAATGCTTCAAGCACTGCCAGAGCTACATGGAAATGAGATTCTAGCATGGCAGTGATAGGTGCATGAGCAACTTGATTTTTTTCCAAGAAAACCAACAAAAAATTTAACTCACATGACGTTGCACTTCAACACAACTGCAGAATTTTTCTAAAATAATTAAGCATTGAACCTCCCACAAAACAACTGAAAAGGAACAAAAGTGACTCCTAGGAAAATTTACTGTTTCAGTTTATTTACAAGTAATTTTCTATTAACCAAGCCTCTGAGCCACTATGACGTTCCTCCATAACAAGTGATAACAGATCTCAAAAATTCCCTTAAGGTGAAACTATTAAAATAATATGGGAATACATAGGAAAGCTGATGACTAAGAAGTCATTTCACTCTCTATAAAGCCCAAGCAATTAAGATTATAGTAAATGAAGCTTGCAGAAAAAAAACAAAAGTCTTCCTTCTCCAAGCAAGCTTGTTCTGCAGAGCCAATAGCACGTGTTTGCCTTTGGCTTTCCGGTATAGGAAGTCCATTTCCTCCACTGCTCCTGCAGCCCATTATGGGAAAGATTCATAGAGCAGCAGTGACCAAAAAAAGAAACTAAAATAAGAAAATCTCAACTGAGTCAACAGTGAGGCTAAAATTATTCTCGCAGTGTCTCTGACGTCTCTCAGAGCTGAGGTATCTCCTGTTAAAAGGCTACTGTGCTCATGAGTGACGTTTTCTATAATAATGACAGTAATTTCATGTGTATAAGGCGCGCCCTTTTGACTGAAATTGCGATTGGAACCTGGAAGTGCGCCTTATACGCCTGTGCGCCTTATTTATGGACAAAGTTTGGAAATTTGCCGAGCCGCAAGAGCCAGCAGGCGCGGGGGAAGCCGCGTGGGGAGAGCTGGGGGTTGTGGCCCTGGCACCCAGGCGGGGAGAGCCGAGGGGGCGCAGGGCCGGCAGCCGGGCGGGGGGAGCCGGCAGCGGATCCTTGCTGAGAAAAAACAGTGTGCCTTATATACCGGTGCGCCTTATATATGGACAAAGTACGAGGGCTTGCTGGAAACCCGGAAGTGCGCCTAAAAGACGTGAAATTACTGTACTTTTGATACTCTAGTACACACAGGCACGAATAGTGAGGTTTCATTGTAGTGAACATTATAGTGAGCAGGCCCTGGCTCTTCCAGCTGCTTCTCAGCCTCTTTCTTTACCTGTCTGACACACCATTAGCAGTGATGATGGTGTGTGGACACAGGGATGTAAACATGACGCATGGGATAAAGCTGTGCTATAAATTGCGTTCTTGAATGTCAGCAATTTCATCCTTAAAATGGTAAGAATCCCACAATAGTTTGGGTCGAAAGGGACCTTAAAGCTCATCTCATTCCAACTCCCTGCCATGGGCAGTTCCACTAGATTGTGTTTAGTCCACTAGACCAGGCTGGGTTGCATATATTTGAGCAGTGTTGTCAGAATTTTCTGTTTGGTTCTTAGTGAAATCCCTGGCAAAGCTTATAGCAGCATTGAGAGGGTGGGAAAAGATGTGGGATATTCCAAAGGCCTGCTGTGTTAGCTGTCCTTTCGGTGTCATGGTGTCTCTGAACCGTTAAGTCTTCTCTTCTAGGTATTTGCTGACATATTAAAGTCAGAAAATTACAGCAAGTCCTCTAACCTTGAATTATTCTGGAAGGAAAATATTTTTCTTGGTGCATCCTGATCATAACCCACCATTTTACATGAGGAGTGCAGGACCCAAACCAGCTGGTTAGTAAACAACAACCGATCTGAGATAGGGGAGGGAGGGTGAACAGACAGGTTGTATTCAGAGTTATTGAACATAGAATGGTAATTAGAGTGTGAAGGCATGAGAGAGGTGAGGCCGGGGGACCACCAGGTACCGTAAAAACAAATCGGTAACAGCTCCTGCCCCCAGATTGCTGTGGAAAAGGTGGTAAATAGGTAAGTTTGTAAATTTTGATAAACTAGATTAAAGATGCTGAAAAATTTGATCCTCCATGAATAGGTCGGGACTATCTGTGAGCAGAGAATAACATGGGAGCTCCTTATAATATTCGTATAAAAGCAGGAGTCTGAGTTGTTAAGAGCAGAATGTGGATGTCATCTAGATTTAACACACAGGGTGAGTTTTTTTTAAGGCACACATGATAAGCAAAAAAAAGAAATCTTAATTTAAAACATGGTCAGTTTTCTGATTTTTTTTCATAATTCCATTGAGGTCTGGATGCTTTTTCATAGTTATTTAGAGTTATGATTATGAAGAAACTGTTGCCAACTTAAAAGATGGTAGAGTGCTTGTTTAATATGTTGAAAATCAGCCAAGACGTATCTAATTTTGGACTGGAGTGTTACGTTGTATGGTTTTATTTGTGGAATTCTTGATTTATCAATGGTCTTCATTCCCGTGTAATGAACTATGTAAGTGCAATTATTATGTATGGTAGCATATGATTCAAATCTTTTAATCAGGGAATATGAGGTTAAGAAGACAAACACTTTGTCAAGATGGAAACCCAAGACTTGTTTTCTAGATTAGTCCCCACTAAAATTAGGTCAGTCGTAGTTACATGACAATAATTTAAAGAATGTTGTCATTTTCCTGATCTTTGATTTGTTATGTGACAGACATCATTAAAACACATGTTGCTTGAGAATTAATTTAGGCAAGTTAGAACTGGAACCAAGATTATTTTTAGTCAGTATGTATTTTGTTTCCAACATGTATATATGTGCGAAGAATTTAAACTGTGATTTGGTTTGCTTTTAGAATACCATCCAAGCTTACTCAGTTTATCATATGAATACCAGCTGGTGCATCTGACAGCCAAAACTAGAAAAATAACCTCATGTAAAGATGTAAGTCCCTATTCATGAGACCATTTCAGAGCCTTTGCTTTCCAGCAGGACTGGTTGAGCAGCATGTTCTGATTATTGAAGTAGTTTTGGTTTTCAGAGACAGATGGTCAATGTGTTTAATGTCTCTGTATTAATGCTCTGTTGATAAAAGTATGAGTAAGTTGCTAATATCTCTGGGAAAATATAATTAAACTGTTCAGATCAGGATGCCTGTGACCTGTGCTAAGTTTGGTCCAGAGGCTTCAGGTTCAATTAGGTTTGCAAAATTGCAGTGAATTTTTACATGCTTGCTTGAATTGAGGTGAAAAAAGGTTCCTTTGTTCACTCTAGGATGAACAGAAAACTAGTCTTACTTCAGCCTTTTATTTGGATGTTTCTCAGTACTAATGTTTAGTATTTTAAAATACAGGATGGGTAGTATCAAGATATCTGAAGAGACTTCTCAAACTTGTTGCTCTGAAATCAAGCATTCTGGTATGATTGTAGACTATGTGGCCAAGTTGCCATGGATGGCAGCTTTTCTGGTTTCTGCCTTGAATCTAAAAGCTTTAAATCTTTATTTCTTCATGGATTTTAGCCTGACAGGGAAATATTGCAGCTACAATGACTGTTGCTGTACCTGAAAGTACTCATTCCTTATACAGGCAGTTTTCTGTATTAGAGTGACGGGAAGGTGCTTAATTCTGACAGCTGAAAGTGTTGACATTATTGGGATTATTTTTTTTCATTCTTCCCTGTTTCAGTAATTCCTGCAGTAGGCAGGAGCCCTTCTCTTGGGCAGTCATGCAGCTGGCTTTGATTTTATGCTTTTTTTTGGTGCATTCATGCACTAGGGTATTTAAAAATTTAATTGCGTGCCATATACTTAAGGGTTTCATGGAATATAAGAAAAGCTCTTTTAAAGAAATATTTGAACGTGGATGTGAAGGATATTAGAGGGTTAGCGAATGTGCAGCTTTTTGCTGTTTCACGCTTTGATTGTTTTTAACACATTCTTCTACAGAACTCAGTGGTTATTACCTACCAGAGGTACATAAGCAAGAAATTATTTGGGACTGCAGGATGACTAGTTTGTATTTGAGTTACTTAACTACCTTCTCTCCTGAGTATGTAATTTTTAAGTGTTTGCTTACTTGGCTTTATGACATTATTACCAACTTGTACTTTTTAATAGCATTTCTTTGTTATCTTACTCTGGAAATTTCCCAATGTCTGTTCATTCTCAACTATCTGAGCAGCTCTCTCCATGATGGCTTCATTCAGAAATTGTCTGAAGTAGTGAAAAGGTCCCAAACACAGAGAAAACTGTTTGAATTTGATAATTTATTATAGGGATGGATGTGAACGAAGTGATACATCCACTGTAACAGTAAATATGCTGTAAGAAGTGTATAATTTAATTGATTCTAAGGATTGTTCCGAAGAAAAGGAATCAGCAGTTGGTTGCGAAGTCAGTGAAAGGATCCATGGGCAAAGTGTGTTTTCCTGCTGTTCTGTATCACAGGAGGCCCTTGTGAAACTCTCAGTGCATTTTCTTTCTGTTTATGTTGTTCCTGACATAAATTGCTCGACCCTGTTGGCAGAAAGCATTCATTATATTATTGTCTTTATGGTGGAACTTGGGAATATTCGCATTCCGTGGTCATGTTTTACATTTGCAAACCTGGAGGGCAATTTGGAGTCGATAGCTAGCAATGCCTAGCTGGATTTTATGGACAAAAATCCCTCTTGGCAGCAATAGGCATCATGGGCAGAGGCAGCAAGAGTCTGAAGACTGCAGCAGTTGGCAGGGACTTGTTGCCCAACACCCACCTTTATGCCTGGGAAGGCAACCTGTCAGGTACTGCTTTGGGTGGGGAGAGTTAAGATGTTGGTCTGTTTGCTTCTCCCTGTCAGGTATAACAGTACTTGGAAAAACAGTGCTCATAGAATAAAAAGAAGAGGAATACTTTTATATATTTTTTTTCTTTAAATATTGTGACTCGCAGGCCAGACGTTTTTCACCCTTCAAACTTATTATCTTCTGAAACTCTGACTGAATGTTGCTTCTTATTGAAACATGCCAATTGTGTGTTTAATCAAGAAGGAATGATTCTAAAAGTGATTCTCTATACAAAGCTGTTTGTATATTAGTCTCTAAATGTATTTGTTGTGATACATTATGTCAGAATTTATAACCCTCATACAGTTCAATAGCAGAATTTACAAATAGAATTAAAGGCATTTAAAGAATGAAAGCACTTTAATGGCATTTAGTTTTTATTGACGACCCGCTAATATCTGCTGCATTCACATAAAGACTTCTAATGTAATCCTGGGAGCAGATGAAAGCTCCGCTGTTTCAAAGCTCAATGCAAAGCAGATTCATTGGATCCGGGCTCGTGGAATGCAGATGGGGAGTTCCTGAGCAGATGATGGGTTATAAGTGCTTGTCTGCAGCTCACACAGCACAGGCCAATCCTGCTCTTTGTTTTACAGGGTATCACATTAAGAGCTATATTAAGAAGATAGATGGCAGCAAACTGAAACATTTACAAGGACCCATTTTTAGTTAATCCATTAATGTTTCTCATTTTCCAAAAATTGTGGCATTGCTGCTTTTGAAAGAAAAAATTATGCTCTCACCTGAGATGTTTGCAAGTACCCAGATTTGGGCTGTTTAAAAGAATTGTGGAGAATGCCAAATACATATTTTAAGATCTGTTTTTTCTTTTGTTCATTTGGGTTCTAAGGGATAAAGTTTTTTAGAACCATAGAATCCTAGAGTGTTTTGGGGTTAAGGAACTTAAAGTTCACCCAGTTCCACACCCTACAGTAGGCAGGGACACCTTGCACTGTCTGAGCCCTGTCCAGCCTGGCCCTGGGCATTTGCAGGCACGGGGCAGCCACAGCTGCTCTGGGCACCCTGTGCCAGGGCCTCATCACCCTCACACGGAACAATTTCTGCCCAGTACCTGATCTAACCCTGCCCTCCTTCAGCTTAAGGCCATTCTCTCTTTGTCCTGTCACTCCATGCCCTTATGAAAACCCCCTCTAGACACTTAAATCATGTGAAGTAGAAGTCTTGCTTGATCTGAACCTGTTTGGGTTTAGATTCCATGGTGGTCTTGTGCTCTGTGTGATTGGACACTGAGAAATGTGTAGCTGAGTCTTTCTGACCGGGCAGTTTCTGCAAAAGGCTAAGTGCTTGGAAATTCGGGTGATTTGGGGTGCAGGCAGTTTGCACGAGCGGGGAAGGGAATTTGAAGAAGGAACGTCCTCTGACAGAGCAGCAGAATGCAGCTGGTGGGGCAGGGGACAGGGAGGGCAGTGTGGGAGCTGCAGTCCCAGGGGAGCTGTGGGACATTGCTCCTGTCATGGGGATCCCCGTTAGTGCTGCAGGATGAGCTGCCTTTGCAGGTTTCTTTGCTCAGCTGAACGAACCTCCCGCTCCCGTAGAAGGGCTCTGCCAGTTCCTGGCTCTTTAGTTGTTTTTCCAGAGAAATGAAAAATTGAAAGCAGGGAGGTAATTTGCAGCCCTGAGAAATAAATTAATTTATGGAATGTCTTACAGTTTTGCATACAATACTATTAATCTAAGAACATAGGAGAAGTCAGTGTTATGGTTCTGGGAGCACCATGAATCCAGAGTAAACCTGTCAATTACTTCTCAGTATCCTCTTACAGGAGAAGAAAAAACCTGATTGATGCAGTTGAACACTTATTCTACTTGGCTTTAAACTGGCAAATACTACGTGGCCTCAGTTTACTTAGATTCTTTTTGTATGTTTGTTGGCTGACAAATGAGATGTGTCTGTATTTCTTTCGATTTGCTGGTTCTCAAATGAGATTTCTGAAACAATAGATTGATGAAGGCTGTAATACAATATCATCAGCACAAATAAAACACAGGCTGGGAATAAAATAGCTGCTCTCATCTTTTTCAGTAAGTGGCAAGATAAATTCCTTGTACCTTTTCATTGATGAACTTCGTGTTCTAAGTACATAGTGACAGAGTGAAGTACTGAACCCTTGATTTAGTGCTGAATCCCTCTTGGGAGTTACATTTATGCAAGGATTGAGTTTAAAAAAAACAAACGCATTTGGCGGGTTGTAGGATTTTAGCAGGAGAGCTTGATAGGATGAAGGGAAATATGCTTGATAAATCACGTCGAAGGGCAGTATATCTGTTTTTCTTCTCCTCCCATTTGGAAAATGGTGAGAAGGAAGAGACAAGTGACCAAAGTTAGTATGGATTAACAGCAAAAGTAGGAACATTCACTTTTTAAGTGTAAGGATGAGCAGTGGGGTCTGCCTGATGCTTACTCTGGAAAAGTTGTGGGTTTATTCCTAGGATGGGATTATTGTAGCTCTGTGTGGACAGGCTGGGGCACAGAGGGTGCTGAGAAGATGCTACTAAATTCTGTTGTGTTTCTTTATGTCTTTCAGGAGTTGCAGTGAATGGAGGAGGACACCTTTTGCTAGAGATTTAACTTGTCTAAAGATATCAAGGTAGGAGAACCTTTTCTTCCAACAATCCTGTGTATTCTTTGCAGGTA
This sequence comes from Sialia sialis, assembly GCA_009812075.1. Lineage (NCBI taxonomy): Eukaryota > Metazoa > Chordata > Aves > Passeriformes > Turdidae > Sialia > Sialia sialis. Next base: position 545,799 of record VRYO01002780.1, on the reverse strand, counting down.
TGATTTAATTGTTTAAATAGATTTGAAGTTGCCTTATGTGGTTTCATTGTTAATATGAATTGTTAACCTGAAATTGGAACAAGGGCGCTGTCTATCTAAAACAGTTTTACCAATTCTTAACTTGATTGTATTATAGAAGAAGTTGTAAGAGCTTTCACATATTAATGTTCGATTATTTTCTTTTCCTACTGGACGTAGAAAAGGAAAGAGAATGGATGTAATAAAACAATATGTGGGTTTTCATCTTATTTATTGAGTTCATTCTAACTGCTAATTAAAATATTGATTCGTTTTTGTAAATGCAATGTGTAATAGTGACATTGCATTCTGGATAAATGTACTTTGGTGTTTATCTGAAAATATACCATATTCTGAGAAAATCTCCAGTGCTTGCCAATGGACAGAACTCCAGTTTCATATTAAATATTATTGAGACATTTCAGAACAGGCTTACAGCAGCTCCTTAATTAGGTCTGCATTTTAAGATTGATAATTTTTGATTAATAATTTTTGATTATTAAAAAAATTAAGAAATAATTACAGTTTAATTCAATCTCTTGGAATAGATGAGTGCTATAATATTTTCTGACTTTATTCATTGCCCATTTTTTGTTTTCATTTTCTGTTGCATCAATTAATCTTTGAAAGGAACTTCAGATTGATAGGAGCCTTAAGCAGAATGTCCAGTATGGGGCTGGTGTGATTTTGCATGATGAGTTTTTGGATGCCCCCTGTCACAGGCAAAAGCTGAAATGCAAGAAACTCTGTGAAAGAAGAAACTTCAGTCTTGTGTTTGGTGCAGAATCAGAATGGTGGATCCTGGCACAGTGAAGTTTGTTGATTCAGCACAAGAAGGACGTGGAGCTGTTGGAGTGAGTCCAGAAGAGGCACACAAGTGATCATGGGGATGGAGCAGCTATGCAGTGAGGAGGGCTGGGAGAGCTGGAATTATTCAGAAAACAGAGGACTCCAGGGTGACCTTATAGCAGCCTTTCAACAACTGAAAGGAGCCTGTGAGAAAGATGGAGGTAGATGATTCACAAGGGCCTGGAGTGACAGGACAGGGAGGAATGGCTTCAGTGACGGAGAGTAGCTTTGATTAGATATGAGGAAGAAATTGTTCCCTATGAGGGTGGGCAGGTGCTGGCACAGGGTGCCCAGAGCAGCTGGATCCCTGGCAGTGCCCAAGACCAGGTTGACATTGGGGCCTGGGGCTCCCTGAAACAGTGGAAGGTGTCCCTGCTATGGCTGGGGTGGCACTGGATGGGCTTTAAGGTCCATTCCAGTCTTGGCCATTCTGTGATTCCAGCTGTGGGAAGTGCCCTGAAATTTCTTTCAAGGCAGTTTAGCAAGACTCAGCTTGTTCAAACCTGTACCACATTTTATTTCAAGCTTTAATACCTATTCACATGGTTGTTGATGGAGGCAGCTACTAGTAATATTGAAAACCAAAGCAGTAATTTTAACTGTTACGAGGTACACAGAAGACAGTAAAAGCACCACAGATGAATTGATGGAAGTGAGATGATAGCATTTATAACTGTTTTTTGATTATCATCCTTCTCCAAGACTGGATAATTATGACATTGTATATGGAGAATGGAAGTGTCCTTTGGGAATTCAGTCTGTATCATTAATCTAGAATTAGAAACCAGGTTATGCAAAATGACAAAGCCTGCTTCAAAATTAAATTTCCTAAATTTGAAGGTCATCACATTTTCACATTGAGGAGAGAACTGAGTTTTGGCCTTCTCCTAGTGAGTGTTTGCATTCTTTCTGCAGTGTTTCTGATCTCATTTTAAATAGATGTTAAATGTCAACACATAAATAAAAAGTATTGCTGGAGAAACCTTTTTCCCAGTAAAGTAAATTCAAATGTTGACTGAAAAGTTATGGTTACAGTCAACTAGTTTGTACTCTGTGGCTGCAGGGTTATCTGATGAGGATTGTTATTGTTTGAGAGTAGTGAGTTTCTCTGGATTCAGAGTGAGTCATAAGCTGTCTGTCAGTGCAGTCTTTCTCTGAGAGCAGTCGTGCTTTTATTCTCCTTTGTCCTTACTTGAAGTATGACTGTGTTCCAGACAAAACGAAAAACAATCTCCTGTTAGCAGAGAAGGGGAAGCTTGAGCCTTCACAGAGCGCGCGTGTTTTGAAGGATTGAGCATTGTACCTTTCTGGTAGTGTCCTTGTGCCTCACAGCTCCAGGTACAAATAGCTTCACCCTCTGGAAGTGCTGTTTTCCAAGCAGAGCACCAAAATGAGCTGTTTCTCTGTTAAACCGTGTTATTATTATTCCATAATAACACAGTGCTTGTGTCCTTCCTCCCAGGCTGCAACTGTATCAAAATTACCTCTGAACATAAAGTGAACATAATCACCATAGACTCATCAAGAAATCTATATGGCCACATTCACCTTAGGGCTGTTGTTGGGAAGTTCACAAAAACGGGAATATTACTTTGTTATGCTCTCAGAATTGCTTTTTAACTGGAACATTAACAGCTGCTGCTTTTGATTAAAAAAAAAAAAAAGAAGCAGGGATTAAGGCCAGCCTCCTGTTCCTTGTGGAACATTACATTGACCTGCTGCACGTGTTTTTCTAGTGGGAATACTGTTAGGTCTTTTATGAGTGTATTTTTATGTGTTTCTGTCAAAGATAGTTGGAGAACCAAAGACAGTGGGGTTATATCAAGAGGACAGGAGAGAGCGCAAGTGCAGGGGCACTAGGACTATGGGACTGAGTGCAGGAACTGTAGGAAAGGCAGTCCAGACATCTCCAAGTATTTTGTTTAAGAGTGGATCGGAAGATTGCCGTAACGTGAGGCCCCCCCCATGACACTTATTAGTGGTCAGACCTTTGTGGGGAAACATAACATCAAACAATTAATTTTGTGGTTCTAAAGCCTATTAGAGAACTCTGTTTAATAAACTCTTAATTGCTTAGAGACCTCTAATTGGTAGAGTTTAGTGCTTTTAATACCTTTGTTATTTTCCTGTTTCCAAATAATCTTAGAAGCTTCCTGAGTCACAACAGTGCTGTTTTCATTCCTAAAGCTCCTTGAAATATTTAATCTCTAACTTAATGTCTAACTTCTGCTCCTGTGTGTTTAAGTGTGCACAGACCAAGCTTATAAATATATATTTCCTCTGTCTTCAGCATTGTTGCAATTGGTTAGTCCCACCCCTGTGATGAGTCAGAGTTCTGGGAGGCAGAGTTTAAGGGAATTGGTCATCGTGGAGTTCATGGAGCTTCTGCCACTTCCTGACAGTTCCAGTGATGACTGTGGCCATCCCAAACCTCCTATGAGCATCGAAGTATGGCTTAAGCCTTCTTTCGTCCTCGTCATCAGACTGTCTTCAAAACATCCTCTGGAATTTCAGGGCTATTGAAAATAAGAGTTCGGGTTAAAGTTTGAATAATTACTTTGAGGAGCGTGAGAAGGTTCGGTCTGGCAGCAGTTACAGGCAAATGTGGAGTAAATGCTTGAAAGTCAAGCCCTGTTATGTGTTTTATTTTGTTTTAGTTTTTCAATTTATTTCATCGTGTGGTAGTTGGTTTTACAAATCTGTCACTTGTGCAAAAAAAGTCCTTGTTACCTCTCCCTTCCTGAAGCTTGAATGCTCTTTGAAAACGATTCACTAATTTATGAAAAGTTAGGGGGTTTTTTGTTCATAAAATGTTCATTTAGGCTTTGCATATTTAATCCTTAAAACTAATAGTCAAAAAGGTTCCTTTTCTAGCATCTTAATGTATTCGTTGCATGCACTTCTTAACTTCTACTGTATTGAGTTCAGCTTACCTCATGAAAAGAGCTAATCTTGTGCAGGAACCTTGGCAATAGAATATTTTATGAGTACCAAGCTTTTCTGTTACTTTGTGTGATTGAGTCTATATTTTCCATCAAAGGACTTTTGGGGTGGTTTTTTTTTTTTTTTGAAAATGACCCTTTAAAAACAATTTTCTTTCTGTTGTTCCTTTGGGAGTTCAGGGAAGGTAAACTGAAGGAATGTGATGCCTCGGGATCTTCTGAGATGGACAGAAGCTGATAAGTAGAGGAATAAGCAGTGAGATCCTCATTGAAAAAATATGCTTTAATTGAAGTTTGCAAATACTTCTACTTTACAACATTATTTATAATACTATGTTTAATCTATTAACATAATGTATTGAGAATTTTTGACTCCATGGTGTTCATAGACTTCTGCTGGATATTAAGAAAGTTCTGCAAGTAAATTCTGTCTTAATTTGCTGCTGCCTGACCTGGAGAGTGCGGTAATGGGATCTCATAAGCTGGCACAGGCTTGTACTTCACTTTTCAACTACAAATTCATATCCAAAGAGGCAGCTGACAGAACGGCTGAACACCTCCAATTTGGCAAGACAGTGTTTCCCTCTTTTCATTTTTTTGAGGGAGTTGTCTTTTTCACCCATTCAGTTAAAGCTCTGCAGTGGCCACTCTGGCTGTGCTGCTGAAACCTGTGAGCATCGCTGTGCTGCGCAGGAGGCCTGACTGCTGCACAGGGCTGTTTCCTGGCTGAGATTGGGTGCATGGAGGAAGAGCTCTTGCTTCTTTTAAAGTGTTTGTTTGTAATTTAATTTCCTGCAACCAGTTTTTTGCAATGCTTGTCCCTCTACATAGGTATTATCATTGCAGAAGTGGGGAAGGAGCTGAACACTTAAAAGAGAATCAAATTCTTAAGAGATGTGCATTGCACATATGACTTAGGATGCATTCCATTCCTCCTTTTGTAGTTAAAAATATGTCTTACTGGAAAAAACATAGAATTCTAATCTTACATTAAATTTGCCAGCAGTATTAGTACAACTCACTGGACATCAAACACTCTTTTGAACAAGAGCTTAGCTTGGCCAATCAGCTTGATAAAAAATAAAATTTTATTATTAATGGGGTGATCAGACAGGAGAATACAGAGATCTGGTTGTTTTATTGGTGTATAAGTATATAGGCAAAAAAAATTACTTCGATTTTGTAGTTTTGTGTCTGACAGACAATCTCTCTTTAGAAAAAAGCCAAACTGACTTCTGTTGGCTGTAATAATGTATAGCTCTTCTGTGGGCTATAATAATGTGTAGCCACCCAAAACATGAGGTGGTTTTTGCAGCCTATGTACAAACTGTCTTAAAATTAAGAAAACACGGAAATAGGCCTTAGTCATCCTGAAGGATTTAATCATATGTCACTGGCTTGTTCAAGCTTAGCATTTTGTGTAGGTTTGCAGCTTGCAGAACTCAGTCTGCATCTACCCCCTCCACTTTGGGGTTTTTTCCTCATCATATTTCACTATTGCCTTCTCATGCTCCAGAAACTTACTATTGTTTGTGTATTTCATTGAAATTTAGATTTGTTAGAAGATCAGACAACATGTGGCAGAGTGTCTGGTCATAAGCCAGGAGATTCTTGAGCTGTTTTTTTCTAAAAATGCTGCACAGAGATTATGCCTTTTTTGTTCATCTGGAGACTCGTGCCCATACTATGTTTTCATTTTGTTTGGTGAACTTAAAAATGACAAGATAAAGGCCAAATCAAGTTTAGTAGGTCTTGTTTGCCCAAATTGTTGCCAAAGGCATCCTGTGTCAGTGGGGGTGGGAAGGATGCCCATCACATTGCTGCAGCTTTTGCTTCTGCTGACAGAGCTGCTGCTGATCCTGGAGAAAGGCGTTAACCGGTGCTGTGGAGTGATTAAGGAGTTCATGGGGTAGGATCTAGCTCTTCCTGATACTGTAATTCTGTTTGCTGTTTCATGCTTCTAATTCCATGAACTAATACGACCAACAGGATCTTTAATTTAGAGTGCTTATTCCAAAATATTACTTCTGGCTTAGTGGTGCTGGCTGAACAGAGGAAGAACTGTGATCATTTTTGCTCAAAGCCACAAAGGGACGCAGTTGTGCATGAAAATGAAAACCAGCAGCTGATTTTGCTCACCTGCTGCACTGTGTTGTGAACACCTTAACTAATCAGAATATAAGTCTAATGAGTGCTTACATTTAGAATACGTCAATATTGTGTGTAAGCTGCAATGAGGAGCCATGTCAGGAATTGCAGCTGAAGTAGAGTCACAGAATCACTGAGAGGTTTGGTTTAAAGAGACCTTAAAGACCTTCTAGTTCCAGCCCCCTGCTATGGGCAGAGTCATCTTCCTGCAGTCCAGCAGTCCTCTGAGAATATGGAATTATTCCTTGGGGTGTCCTTTGGCTGATAATCCTGGGTCTTCGTGCAGGACATCAATTCTCTCTCCACTCTGGGGTTCTTAGGAGCAAATGCATGGATGCCTTGTCTGTGCCCTATGCAGAGCCTTAATTCAGCCCTAGTAGCAGCACAGCATTTCCTGGCCCTGTTTGCCATGTGTGAAATACAGGTAAATATAATTATTAGCAAACTGTCAGGCTCACCTTTGGCATGGCCTGGGCCCAGGCTAGGTGACTTCTTCGGCAGAATTTGGTTGAATTCATTTGTAGCTCAGTGCTGGTGGCATAGCTCTGCTCAGTTCTTTTGGCAGTGCAAGCCAGCATGGGGAAAGTCTCTAAACAATTGTCTGTACCCATATGGAATTTTTTCGATGGGTGCTCCGAAGAGGACCTAAGCCTCATTTAGGAGCCTTGGGAATGAGCCTGAACACAGCTCCTTGTGTTTTGGTGGCAGAAGGGTGCCAGGGATGCTCAAGTGATTCATAAATACAAAGGACATACTGATTCCATAGTTCAATACTCATCCACGCATGCACACAGACTCCCAAATCTTTTTGTGGAGTCTGGTAAGTGAATGGCAACTTGAGTCAGGAAAGGCTGCTCTTGCTGTCATCCCTGTGTGCTTACTGAGGCTTGGGATGTATGTACTCTGAGCTGCTGCCCTGGAATGCTGGTGTGTCTCAGTAAGGAGTAAATCATATTCAAAGGTCTATCAGTGGCTTTAAATGTACATATAAAGCTCTGTTACTGTATTACTGGACTTAAAAGTGTTGCACAAATGTGAAGAAACGTAAGATGGCACTTACGGAGCATACTCCAAGAGGAGCCAAATATTGTCATGGGAAAAGAATTCATAATTTATTTTTACAAGATGAATGTGTTACCTTGTAACTATGGAATATCATGTGTACAATAGAAAGAAAATAGTGGTTTATTGTATGTGCTGATCAAAGACCCTTTGCAGTTATTTTGGTCCATTTTCAACTGCTTTTGTTGGAGGTGTTTTGATACTTTACATGCTTTAATAAGTAGCTGTTCCCCAGCACAGGCTGTCAGTGTGCCTGGTGATCCCAGACGCTCTTTGATCTCCAGCAATACTCAAGACAAGCTTTTTTTTTTTTTACCCCCATACATATACAGCAAGGAAGTATAGGGATAATGTTTCTGTTTGATTTTTTGCATCAGTTACTCTGGGTTTGAGTGACTTGTCTCCTCATGGCAATTTATTCAACTTGCAGGAGAATTTAACAGTCAACCAGCCCAGGACTGCAGAGCATCTATCTGGAGTCGTGGTCGGTGTCGGCAGGATTGATTTTCTGAGCAACAGGAAGGGCAGCAGCTCCTTCTGATGCATTTGGCTTTTATAGTGATGGAGAATGGAGGCAGTTTGCTAAATGCTATGTCTTTCCCACTTCTGTGTGATGATAAATTACTTGGCAAAATAGGTTGGCTATACCAGCAGCACTGGAATTGTGTTGTCCTGGAAATAAAGCCTGGATAACTGAAAGCAAACGGAATGGTAGACATTATGTGGATGTCGTTGTTAGGAATTGTGTTGGCAAAATGGTTTTTCGTAATTTTATCTTGTTTTTAGTGCTTCTTTGACCCTTCTCCGTAATGGCTTCTTGTTGTCCAAATAGGAGTGATGATTTTTTATGTCTGTTGTTCTGCTTTCTGTAGTGTTTGCAATAAACCAAGTGGAACAGGATCGCCATGTTTCGAAACAGTCTCAAGATGCTTCTCACAGGAGGGAAGTCAAACCGCAAAAACAGGTCCAGCGGTAAGTAATTGTCACCTCTTGTGCATGTGAATACTAGCACTTTTGAAACCATTCCATTTATGTGTTTTGGTCTTAGCAGAACTTTCTTCTTGTTAATGAACAGATGTTTTCAGTTGATGATCTTGTAGTCTCCAAATATCATTATACTTAATTTTAATGTTGTGGTGTACTTTTAATTTGAAAATATATGTATTTTAAAATGTATGTAAACCATCATCTGATTTTATTGGGGAGATAAGATGTAGAGAAAACCAAATAAGAGTTCTACATAATCTTGCAGTAAACAAGCATCAAGGTTCACATTTCATTTATGGAGAGTAAGAATTTTTTTTTTTTCTGCTGAAATGTGTGTGATAACTTGTGGCAGTTGAACCTGCTTAATTACAGCCAAAATTTGTGAGAGCAGCAGCAATTTCTCTTAAGCTTTTATTTTTAAATGGGGGAGAGAGAGAGGAATGGGAATAGTTGAAATTAAAGGAGAAATTGCCCAAATTTAGACATCATTGATGTCAATTTCATTTTTCCACTGTCTCAGGAAAGGAGTTTACAGTTAGTATTGGTTCATATGGCTTGGTCTGTTTCATCCATGACACAGATTGGGGGAGATTGTAATTGTAAAACGAAACATTACAAAAATATTGATAGGCTTTAAAAATATTTTTATTAAAGTTTTGTGTTTTTTTCCAAAAAATGAGTGTTGGCAGGATGAGAGCTTTTAATTAAATCCTTCATTTTGGATTTTAAAGCCATCTGGCAGCACATTTAAAATATTTTGGGATACAATGTCTATTTGTGTTCGCGCATCTGTGTTAATGTGGATATTTATGTTACGGATGTTCATGTGGATATTCTTTGAGAAACCAGGGGTTGAGGATGAGGAGACACAGTGGTGGTAAAGGCAGTGGGAAAATGGGCTTGGTTGTAGCAAGCTGCTCTGTGTTTCTCACGCTGCCAGAATTTGGCCATTGTTAATATCTTCCTGCCCGTGCTGTATTTGGGGAAGGAGAGCTGTGGAGCTTTGCTGCGGGGCAGCACTGATGCCTTAGACCCTGGACATCAGTGCTCTCTTACTCCAGGGTCCTGGTGGCAGTCGTGGGGTGTTGGTCGATCCTGAAGGCGCTTCCTGGGAAGTTCAGGCGTGCATTGTGGTGTTGTAGTTGTTGTGGATCTCAAAGCGGGTTCTGCAGAGGCACTGGATGAATTCAGGCCTGAGGTAGTAGCTGTGCATTGCTTTTATGGAGAAGATTTCCTTCCCGTAGGAACATCTCAGTCTCTTGTAGCAGGAGTGGTTGGTGTGAGGGAGGTACCTGCATGAAAAGACTGGTTTGGGGAAAACATGTGAGCAGATGGGTCCGTCCTCTTGTGATTTGTGTCACATTTACTGTTTAAAGTACAGTTCTTTGATGATACCTTTAGAAAATTGTACATAGACAAATCACCTTAAGTTGCGATTTCTGTACAAAGGCCTCTTTTTGTCAGATGTGCTGCTAACAGGCCCTAGCATTCCTTCTGGCTTATCTCCCAGAAGCAATATTAAAGATTTTGTATATGCCAAGCTCTGCAAATACATGTTCGTTATTTTGTGAATGAAAAATGTCAGTTCTGAAGTACCAAGATGCGACAGTCTGGTTTTGGGCAAAGCGGAAGAGGAGATGGATTTTCTTATTCATATATTGAAAAATAGTATGACAGAATTGAATTGATGAGATTCTCTCTAATGCCTAATGACTGTATGGCATGTTTAATTTACTGCAATTCTATCCTTGAAATAAGTTGCTTTATTGGGAAGTTCTGTTTGGCATTCTTCAGGACAAGAGAGGGAATGGGAAAATGAGATGATCAGGTTTGTTTTATTGTTTGTGACTAAGTGGCAAACATCCTTGCACTGCATAATAATTTTTCAGATAGTTGTTAATCTTCCAAATCCTTACATTACATTAGATGAATTAATTGCTGGCTAGTTTTTAAAGAGATGAATATATTTAAGACTATATTTCCTTGCAACACAGTAAGAAAAAAAAAATCAGTAAATCTTACATGTACATTTCCGCATTGCATGCAGTACTGTAAATCTGAAACTTGCTGTATGTATTTGCTTTGCAGTTCTGGCCTTCTCAATTTTCCTCCTTTAGAAACTGCTGAGCAACTTCTCTGAGAACTGTGGTTAACATTTATTTTACCTCAGCTACAGTGGGTTTTCCCCTTCGCTGCTTGATGGTGTTGTGATTCAAGAACACACAAAATATTTATGGAAGAGGAATACAATTACATGTATCTGAATGGACAGTTACGCACAGTAGTGCCAATTAAATTAATTTCTACTGCAGCATCAGCATCTGTAATTTCCTGTGATTAATTCTGGGTGTTTGGGTGTCCTTTCAGAGCTCCAGTGCTGGGGTTTCACGGTATGTGCTCTGGACTCAGAGTGCTCAGTGCACAAGTGTGTGCACATACTTAATGTGTGTGTCTTATTATCTTGTCTTAAGAAGAATTCTCTTGTGACTCAAGAGCACTCAGGATGGTTTATAGTAATACCTTGAGGACACAGTGTTTTGATTAGGTTGGTTTTTTTCTGATATAAATGGATATTTCACAAAGCTGCCAGATAGGAGCGTCTCTCATGCTGAAATGGGATAGTTGCAGATTACCTTTGTTTTTCAGTGTAAATTAACCTAGTGCTACACAGACATACAAGCTTTCTGATTTGTTTCTGTCCAGAGCTATATTACATAAGATGTGTTTGTTTTAAAGTTTTAAACAGGACTGTGTTTTTCTCTATCCTGTTATTCCTTCCGGATGGAGATCCAGCAGGATTGTTGTGGCCGGAGCCCTATGGCTAGGGCGAGCAGGTGTATTAACCTGCAGAGAGGCAAACCTGCTGCTGCTGCTTGTAAGAAATGTTTGTGGCTTCCTCTGCCTAATTCAGTTCTTCCAGAGCAGTTCTGTTCTCTGAATCCAGAGACGATGAGGTTCTCTGTTCTTTCCGCTTGTGTTTATCCAAGACCCATCTCATATTTATCTGCAGTTTTCTTGCTTGAATTAATCATTTCTTGGTCTGGGTGTATCTTGAAGTAGTGCACATCAAATCAGTCCACTTGTATTCATTCCAATGTCCTGTTCGGGAAATAAGTCCCTGTAATGGATCCAGTCATTCCACCTATTACAGTTACCCTTGTTCTTTTCCAAGCAGATGGACTGTTCTATCACATTGAATTAACATCTCTGTAAGAATTTGGATTCCCTTTAGAGCCTGGTAAAATTCAGCTGCAAAACTGCAGATTTTGTTTGGTTTTGTATTTCCCTTCACTTTGTGAGGAGTAAGCCCAAGAATTTGGGCTGTTAATTTCTGACACAGGCCGAGATAAAAGTAGCATTAAACAAACGAAAAAACTGGGGGGGAACAAAAAAAACTTGAAAACAACGCTACCAAAAAAGCCAACCAAAAACCCAAACAAAACAAAATCAACCAAACAAAAACAAAAAAAATCTCCCACAAAAATAAAACAAGGCAAGTACTCCAAAATCTGAGTATCCAAGGCATGTAATCCTTAGCCCAAAGGGTCTGCTTTTCTCTTCTGAGTTATTTAGGAATTACATCTTGCTTGTTCTTAACTATAAAATGCGCAGTTTTTATCTGGAGGTTCCCAGCCAGGAGCCTGCCTGTCATTCAGAATGTTTTTGACGCAGAATGTTTTTTTAAAAACTTCTTCTTCTTCCCTGGTTCACAAAAGACCCAATTACAGTAATTCCGCAACTATAAGGCGCACCGGATTATAAGGCACTTCCTGGTTTCGATCAAAATTTTAGTCAAAAACGTGTGCCTTATAGTCGTGAAAATACTGTACTTTTCGCTTCCAATATATTTATGGGGCTTTTTGGAATCTGTCACTTTATATTTTCATTCCAGGACCGAAAGGGCCCCTGTCAAATGCTCTTCTCCTTCGATTCCTGCCGTTGGAAGATAAAAGGCATTTCTGTGAAGGTCTCATTTCTGCTTGGCCATATCTCTGCAGTTTCTCAGCTATCTGATCTCTTTTGGAAGTCTGAGGATAACTTTTATCTCAGAAGAGTTGAATGGTCACAATTGCTTTTTCGGTTTCATTTCTGAAAGAAATTGCTGAATGATGAGATCCAGTTGGTGGATCCTGTAGATGTCAGGTAACTTAATTTAAGAAAGTGTTAGAAGTGAGGTATTGGTATTAAAAGACTCATTATGTATTGTGGTCCTGAATACTGACTGTATCCACATGTTCAAGGTATTCCATCCACATAATAAATTGGATCCTGTTGTTCCGCAAAGAAGACTGTTTTTTCATAAATCTATTTTTAAACAAGGCTTGAGTATGTTGAGAAATCGTCTGACCACAGTAAAGTTTGTCCTTGAGTTGGTTTGAGCATGAACTGACCTTTCCCGAAAGTTCATTTTACATTTATGTAATCCAGTGTTTTCCTTTTGAAGAAGACAATATATCAGGAAGATGTATATGCACACAGGCATGCTGTTTAGTTCATGGTATTCTGATTTATTTGATCAAACTATGTCTTGTTCATGTACCAAACTCTCTTCCCAGGAAAGTACAAGATGTTTGGACAATGAAGCTTCTGCTTCTCTCCAGCATTGCTATTGTAGAGGGAATTTTAGCAGCCTATATTAGAATAATACGCATTTATTTCCTTCTAATTCACAAATATCAGAAAATATTTTCACATGTGTGAGTATCACCAACTCTAAGAACATGTGCAAAGCCAGAAGGGTCCCCCTGAGCCTCCTTTTCTCCAGGCTGAGCCCTTTCCCAGCTCCCTCTGCCACTCCTGTGCTCCATTCCTTTCCCTGGACATTGACTTTCTCGTAGTGAGGGCCCCGGAATGCAAGACACAGGACTCGTAGTTTGGATACAGGTGGGATTTCGTGGCATTGCTCCCATTTTCTGACAGATTTGTGATGAAATAGTGGTGCTTTACTGGGGCTGAGCCAGTAGAGGGAGCGGGAGTTTTCCATCAAATCCCATCGACATTCCTGTGCTGATGTGCAAAGGAGATGAAGTAACATCTTCCCACATCAAATGACCTTGTCTTCTCTTATTCAACATAAAAAAGGTATTAAAAGAGAATATACACACTAGCTTCAAAAGGAAATAATAGCAGCTTGAGGGATTTGTTCAGCCGAACTGTTGGGAAAGTGGAATGTTCTCTCCAGAACGTCTCTGGAGACCTTAAAGATTTGTCTATCTGTAATAGTTTAAAATCCAATCAAATCTTTTGAGAAAATAATGTTTATTTCAGTGAATTCAACATTTTCATGTGGAAAATCAGTAAGAAATCAATGAGATGTCTAATAATGAGATGTCTTGGGGGATCTATGCTGGAAGAGACCTGGCCCCAGGGATAAATCCCAGAATGACTTGGCTTGGAAGGGACCTCAAAGCCCACCCAGTCCCATGCCTGCCTTGGACTGGGACCCCTGCCACTGCCCCAGTGTCCAGCCTGGCCTTGGGCACTTGGGGGGATCCAGGGGCAGCCGCAGCTTCTCTGGGTCCAGGGCCTGCCCACGCACTGCAATTCCTGAGTTCTCACAAGAAGGAAGGGATCTTAGGGAGCAGGGTATGAGGCTGAATACTGATTTTGTGCTCCTTGAGCAGAACACTTTTGGATATAAACAGTTGAGTACTGGCTCGAGATGTTGCTGTGTTCACTCATATAGTGTGGTAGGAGCATTCCCAGGCAAAATGAAACAAACCCAACTGTACTTAGTGTCTGTTACCCAGCTTCATTTTCATCACACTCTCCTTAAAATGATTAATCCTTGTTAGTCTTGATGTGCCTTTAGTTAAATCTCCACCCAAGATGTGAGATGTTTCCATATCACATTTTTCCCCAGTTTCTAAAGATAATTATTATTTATATTCAGTGTTGCTTGTCCCTGGGAAGTATTAATGCAAATTCTTCCAGTTGTTCATTACATTGACAGATGTTGAATCTGTGTTAATTCTTTGTATATGTTCCAGGTATGACTTATGTTTTTATTTTTGAGGGATTTTTATGATGCACACTGTAGATGTGAAGTGACTGCTTTTCCAGGACGTGCGTTCTGCTTGGTTCACATAAAGCATTTCTTAGCTGCAGGAAGTACCTGTGCCAGGTGTGAGGGATGACTCTGCAATTCCGTCATTCAGTTGTCTTTTTGGAGTTGCAGTTGCCCTTCCTTTTTCCTTTTTTTCCTTAAGGAAGAGTGAATGTCTATAATTTACTAATACTTTTAATGGGAAAATCATCTTTGCTTTGGGAGAAGGCCAGCTTTTAAGTTGCACCTTTTCAGGCGTTTCTCCTCCACAGCCTCTTCTACTGCTCACACAAACTTTGCCTCTCAGCATGCATGTCTATGAGGACTATTTTTTTTAGTATCAGATATATTTTTAGATAACTCATGGATAATTTTTGCTAGAACTTCCATCTATAACTGACCTATTTGAAGGAATTGTGGAAATTTTTGCAGCAAGATCTTTCTGAAGTGGGAGGATTTATGTTTCCCTTTATGTAATTTTCTCTTTGAGGATGAGATTGGTATAGAAGTTGACCCATATTCTCTTAGCATACAAGAAACCCTCAAAACCTAAGCAAATTATGGACGTGATTTTATTAGAAACTTCGAAAAGATCTTGACAGAACAAACTTTTTGTCATCTAAATAGGTTTGAAAAATCTTCTTTAGCTGAATTCAGAATGATTACCAGCCTCTTCTCTGAGACTCTGTTACTGATTTGCTGATAGACAAAACTAATCCGTTGAACCTTTGGACTGTTCTTAGAGTAAGAAATAAAGATCATGGATTATCTCATGATTCCAACATACACATTTAAAAAGAGGCTTTTAATTTATATTCATGAGGAGGTTTTTTTGTTATGATTTCAAATGATGCAGTTTAATTGTATACTAAGTATAGTCTACTTTCAGCTTCTATTAAGCCACTTTCTTTCCCTGATACTACAACTGTTAATAAATTTAAATTATTATTTCATCATATTGTACTTTTCTAATTTGTATGATTGAGTCATGCATTTACTCTTCTTTTTTTAAAGTATTCCTTGACATTGTTCAGGGTGAAATGCTCTAATCGTCGAGGTGCCAACACTGTTTTATTCAAAGGCATAAGAAGCCGTGGAAAGTATTCTTGGTGGTGTTTTATGCCCTTGTTGGCAGTAACCTGTGAGCTCATTGGTGGCGTTTGTTTTTCCCTAATGTGACATGGGAAGCTTCTTTGTGTCTCTCAGTCCAGCTGTATCATCATTGTTTGTATTTTAGTTACATAGTTATGGTGGCTTTAAAATTAATGAATTAAAAACACTATATAATTTCCAAATATTATTAGCAACACAATTTTTTCACTCCAGATATTTCTGTCATGAAGTCATCTTCCCACATGAAAATAAAAAGAGTAAGGGTTGTTAGGTTTGATTTACATACTCAGTATAGGTGTCTCTGGATAAAAGAATCACTTGATGGTAATAGAAACAAAGATGCCACTTTTTCTGTATGAAATAGGTGAGATGAATCATTCCCCAGATTAGAAGTACCTGCATTTTCCAGTGACAAGTAACAACTTCCAAGATGATGAAGGTACAGATCTATGTCACTGATCTCTGATTTTAGTTAGGATTCATTCTGCTCCAGAATAACTCAGATGTTGGTGTATATGATTTCTGATTTCCTATACATGCCAGGGAAAAACCCCCTTTGTACTTGTGTCTGAAATTCTTGGGCAGGAATGCTGACAATGTCTCTTGTAGAAATAGGGTTTAAGTTAATAAATTTATTATGACAAGGGTGTTTTCTTGCTGTTTTTTTTGTACAAGCTGCCAACACAGTAGGACATTAACTTCAGTTCAGGTTTCCAAGTACTGAAGCAATAAAAATAAACACAAATGTACTTGCAGAGGCAAAGAATTTTTTTTAAATCTGCAGTTCCTCTAAGAAGTCTTTTGGCCTCTGACTACTGGGTTGGGATTTTTTGTTAGTTTGTTGCTTTTTGGGATTTTTGCTGTCCTTTTTCGTAACTAATAAGCAATATGGGGAATTAATGTAGGATATCCCACAAGAAGACAACGGACCTTTACATTTTGGGTCCCTTTATAATTGTATTGCAGAGTGGTTCGGGTTGGGAAGGAACCGTAAGGCCCACCCAGTGCCACCCTGCCATGGCAGAGACACCTTCCACTGTCCCCAATGTCCAGTCCCAGTGTCCAGCCCAGCCTGGGGCACTGCCAGGGATCCAGGGGCAGCCACAGCTGCTCTGGGCTCTCTCTTAGGAAGTGTGTATGTTGTCATGCACAGTCCCTGCAAGTGTCCATGCTCTGCTCCTAAAAAGAGGAAGTTTTTGCCATAAAAATGTAGCAGGTGGAGGTGGAGGAAAAAAGTGTCAACTTTTGGAAAGTGCTGAGGCATTTTAGCATCACATTTGCTGGGTGATGCTTCCCCTGGATCTGTGTTAGAGCTCCTTTGATAAACCAAGCAAATCCATAATTCCTGCTTTGCCCAAATGGCTTTCTTCGAAGATGAATGGATGGACTTAAGTATGTTTATGAGTTGCCAAAGCCTCTTAAATGAAATCTTTATTTGTACCAGCCACAGTATGGCCACAGGACCTGGGCAGTGCCCATGCCCTGTGCTGGGCACAGAGAGGCATCTCAGTTGTTGAATCCAGGCCCTCGTGGCAAGACATTGAGGTGCTGGAGCATGTCCAGGAAACGGACTGGAGCTGGGGAAGGGGCTGGAGCCCCAGGAGCAGCCGAGGGAGCTGGGAAAGGGGCTCAGCCTGGAGAAAAGGAGGATCAGGGGGCCCTTGAGGCTCTGCACAGCTCCCTGCCAGGAGGGGACAGCCAGGGGGTCGGGCTGTGCTCCAGGGACAGGAGGAGAGGGAACGGCCTCAGGCTGGGTGAGGGCAGGCTCAGGTTGGATACCAGCAGGAATTTCTTCACAAAATGGGTTCTTAAACATTGGGAGGGGCTCCCAGGGAGCTGGTGGAGTCCCCATCCCTGGGGGCATCCAGGGAATGACTAGATGTGGCACTCAGTGCTCCGGTGTATTAAAAAGGTGGGGATCAGTCACAGGTTGAACTTGATGATCTGGGTGGTCTTTTTCAGCCCTATTGATTCTGTGCTAAGGGATTCAACATGTTAGAAGGTGATTGGGAACCTGGATTTTAATGATATGGTGATTAATAACCCAGGCCTATAGTTCCATCAGTAAAAGTATTCCTCCTTCAGCACCCACAACCATTCCTGCATCCCTCCCCTGCACCCTGACCCTCCCACCAGGGAGACCAGGGAGTTATTTTCATAGGGGTAGATGTTTTATGCTATTATGAATTATGTAATTTAATGCAGTTCTCTAACATTTTTAGTTACTGTAATAATTCATATCATACTGATTTTAATCATAACATTGCAATGATGCTATTTCTAACTATAACACAAATTTTTACAACAATACTAATTTTGTAGACACAACAACAACAACAATAATAATAATAAATAATAATAATAGCAATTTTATAACAGAATTAATCATGGCATAATAATAATTTGTGGTGGTGGTGCATATTGTTTTCTGAGGTAGAGAAATACTCACAAACTAAATAAGCAGGAAGGACTTTTGATTAAAATAATTGTTTTCAGTATCAGACTGACTCCCTGTTCTCTCCTGCTCTGGCTGGGGAGCACTTTTCCCCTTTCCAGGCACATCTCAGCCTGGGAGAGCAGCAGGCAGATCATGTGGAACGTGTAATTTCTTACCAAGCTGGAATCCATCGGGAATGCTGAGAGCAAGATTTGCAACTCCCTCTCCTACGCCGGCACCGCTGCGGCGGGTTCCAGGGTCAGACTCAGCATCGGCTCCTGCAGTGGCAGTGCCAGCAGCTCCAGGATCCTCCTGGTGGGCTCTAGCCCCTGGAGCTATTTGATTTATTTATTCTGAGGTTTTTTTTTCCCGTGTGTCTCTGTTTTGGGAGCACAATGGCATTTGGGAGCCGCATCTCCAGACGCTGTGCCATGCACACAGGGATGCTTCTGCAGGGATGCTGGGCTAGGCTGGAATCGGATCCGTCCCTAACAGCTTGACTGGCTTTGTGTGAGTCTTCCACCTTTTCCAGATATGGTTTTGATACTGTATGGATTTAAACTATTGATTTATCAACTCTTACAGTCGAGTGTGCTCTGGCAGTTGCTGTGAGAGCAGCAGCACATCTGATGCAGTTGGTTCCTGCAGCAGATTGCCCAGCATGCGTGCAGCAGCGTCACCACCCTTGGATTCTTCTGCCTTAAAAATTGCTTTGTCAGATTAGAGATCTTGAGAGACATTTAGTCACAGTGTGGGTTTCAAAGGCCTTTTAATTAGATAGGAAACCAGAAATACTGGGCTGCTGGCACTTGATTTTGTATGAAACTTGTTATGTTTGCTTTAGTGAGAATGCCTGGCAGGGGGTGCTGACAGAGGTGATGCCAGAGGTGCTGTGGGATTTGTGGACATCAGATGTGCCGGTGCTGATGCATCCGGCTCCTGTTTGCAGATTTGTGGTGCTTTGTGCAGGGAATTTGTTTAGTAATGCTGAAACCTTGCGATTTTCTTGCCCTGTCAGAATAGTCGGTTCAAAGAATCCAGTTTGTGTATTGGGGAGGATTTGTTGGGTCATTGGTTTTAGTGGAGAACTGGTGGAATGGGGATGAGGGGAGAAGAGGAAGCAGGAATGTTTCTCAGACCACTACAGCAGGAAAGGCTGCTCTGCTGATCCTGTGACTAATCACGATCTTTGAGATCCCTTCATTTCTTTGTCACTGAGAGAAAGAGTTAATAGCCATGACTGTTTACTCTGTTCTTGCCACAGAGTCAGCACAGAATCAGGCACTCAGAAGCCTTGTCAGTTTTCTGACCTGTGTCCAGCAACCCAGATGGACAGATGCTGAACACTGATGAGACAGCAGCTTTCAAAAACTAAAATAATGTGTAATAGTTAATGGATTTTCTTAACACTGAGATTTTTTAAAAGACCACAGAAGTTTTTCTACCTTTCAAATAAGATGGAAGAGAATATGAATTACTGAGTCAATATTTACGATACTATTCACTTCTCTTGTGGCAGGTTCATCTCAGTCTGTGCTGAACTTTATTTTAAATTAACATGGGTAGCTGTGTTGTCTAGCAGTGATTTCACAACCGATTTCCTTGTGGTGACCTATTTTAGCTGTTGCATTGAAGAATTTGTCAATAACTTTGGTGTTTCAGCACACTGGCAATCGTTACAGCAACTGAGTTGATTGAAAGTCAGGAGTGATACTGTCCACAGATGTCTGAATAGCAGGTCATGTCTATAAACAATAGCTATTACTAAAGCAAATACTGACAACTACCTAAAGTCATGCATAAATAAAATAACTAGGAGTGTTGCTGTGATAACAGAGTCTTGATGCCCACACAGAGGTGAATGTAAATACAAGCACTTGGAAATTAAAAAAACGTGAGAATTAATATTCCCTTAGAAACAGTAATCTCCTCTTTTTTATGTTCACTGAGATAACTTCATAATTAGTGTGGTATTGTTCCCTGCTAACAGTGCTCCTCCACTCCTGGAAGCAGATTGTGCTCAACATTTTGATTTGTAGTGAAGAGAAAAAGAATTATATAGTTCAGTTATTCAGCTCTTAACTGTGGCTCTTCCTTTCCATCCTCGATTTCCCCCAAGCTCCACCTTTGCTGCAGCCAGTATCAAATGCAGCAGTGGTTTATGCTGACTGAAGATTTAATATCTGCTGAGTCATCTGATTTGTTTTTTCCTTTCAGACTCGCTTAAGTGCATTTTGGAAATTAATTTTCTGTGAGCTTTCTTTCCCTCTTAATATGTTGTGTAACTTGCAAAGAGATCCATCCCAGACTCCTGACTCCTGTTCCTCTTCTCCAACCCAATGGCTTTGGGTTGTTGTTACCATTTTATGTCACTCCATTGAGTGTTGGAGCATTCTGGGGAGCAGGACCCCAGTTCTGCTGTCCCCCAGACCTTCCCTTTTCCATGCCTTGTTGTCAAGGCAGGGTTTGACACACCTAGTTAACTGTACAGCAGAGGTGTTGTCTTTCCACGTGAGCAAGGAGGTTGATTCATAGAATCATCAGGGATCTCAGGATGGGTTGGGTTGGAAGGGACCGTAAAGCTCATCCAGTTCCACCCATCAAGCCCCATGTAACTTGGTGTTGAAAACTTGAAAGAATGATGAAACTTTCAGGGAGGGATTTTGTCTTTTGCTGATGATTGTGCATCTTTGGATAAGTACAGGGGGTTTACTCCTGATTTTAGTACTGGGACTTTCTTGTCTTTCAAAATGTTTAGTCCTTACAGTTATTTTGGATTTGGATTTATGTTTGCAGCTCAGAAGGATTTTGTTTTCTCCATGACTTAGATAGAGATTGTTTGTGGAGGCTCATTTGGGATGATGATGATGATGATGATGATGATATCCATGTGCACAGCCATGGCCAAACAACACTGGGCTCTGTTAGGGCCCTTGACTGTGGGAAGGTTCAGTGTGGCTAATTCCAAGAAGGCATCTCTGGGCCAATAAAAGCTCCTGTGGGCATATCCCAGTTGCAGTTGTATTTGCAGTGTGACATCCTTCTGGCAACGAGAATGTAAAAGGGAGCTGGGCAAGTGTTGTGGTCTGTGGCCTCCCTGGCACCTGGCAGCTGATGGCTTATCAAGGTGGGTGCAGCTCATTGAAAATCAGGATTCTGGGCTGCTGTAGCCAGATGACCTTCACATGCTGCTGCTGTGTCAGCAGGGAAGGATGCAAAGGTGACAGAAATGGCCTGCCTGGCATGTGTTCAAGGTGCCTGAGCATTGCTTCAGGAAAACTGAGGGCTGGGAGCATTTCAGCAAGGGAAGAGGGAACAGAAAACCTCTCCTGGCCTGGAAAGGCTGTGATTCCTCTCTTTTTGGGGGTGGACCGAAATTTTTAGTCACATTTTAGTTCTGCTCTTGTGCTGCAATTCACAACTTCCCATCAAGCCAGACAGCTCATGTTTAGCAGGAGTTGATAAAGTTAAATTATGGTATAACTGCCCCCTCCAACAAATGACTTCTATAGAGCTATCCAGAGATACATCAAAATGCAGTTGCTTTTAGTATCATCAAAACACATTAATACTAAACAGGCTATTGAGTTTTTAAACAGCTATTTAAGAAGTCAGTTATTTCAAAACTATTTTTAAAGATTTTGAAAGCTTCCCCTTCCCCTGCTGTAAGGGCTAAGAAACTGAACTGCTGAAATGCAGCCTTCATTTGAAATCCCTGGGTTTACTTTTTCCCAGTCTCTGGAGCTGGGCTTCTTTTTGTAGGTGCCAGAGACTCTGTATATACTTAAGTATCTGTATTGATGGGTATATCTGTTGTTTTTAATCTGGTCAGTTGATCAATGAAGAGCAGCCTGTAATTAGTTGTACAGTACTGTACATCATGTCCCACTTTGCGTTTACCCAGATAGATTTGGGATTTGTTGACTGTAGCTGCTTTTCTAAACAGTTTCTAGAGGATGTAATAAGCGGTTTTGTTCTTCCCAGCCTTCCTGCTTTTTAGCGGACAAATAATTTTAAAGGGACACCATTTCAAATTTCATATTTTAATTTTTTTCCCTGGAATCTCTTTATTCCAATGTTTAATAATTTTATTTTTTGATAGAGCAGTCCAAAGTGAAGGAACTCTTTGAAGATGCACAGTTTGTTTTTTATCTCATTCAGATGTCTGTGGGATCAATAGGAACAAGTAAAATCTTCCCTCCATCCTGAGGACCTCATGGATTTCATTGCAGTGAGCTGGGGCAAAGGTGGAAGGAGCAGCAGAGTCAAGCCACACTTTCCCAGTTTCAATCTGCCAGAGGGACTTTTTGTCTTGCTGTTCCCCTGAGATAGGTGATGGGACTCAAGGAAAAGTTGCGTCTGCCTGACCTGACCACTATGATGTTCTACTTGTGCTGTTTTGGTTCTCATGCAGATGGAGGGAGCGAGGAGCCACCAGACCGAAGACAGGCAAGTGTAGACTCCCGTCAGAGCCGAGCTGGGCAAGGTAAAACCTGAGTGTTGTTCTGCTTCGGGCACTCATCTCATTTGTTCACCTTTGATACCTCCCATGTGTTGTGTTTCTCGTCAAACTGTGTGACCTGGCAGACTTTGTACCCATTGTTATTGCCCACACAGCTACCAAGATACTGAGATTCACGAACCAGAGTGGCTGAAGGAGTTTCACCTAATTGCTGGTGCAGCACAGGTGGACCTGCAGAGCACGCTGTCTCCGTACTGCAGCCAGAGGGGCAGAGTGTTCTGCTGTTGGAGCTGGGGTTGCTGGAATTCTTCACCACATACCAGCCCCAACCAACATTTGCTTTCCAAATTTCTACCTGGCTTCCCCTGATGTCACAGGGGGAACCTGGCAGGTTCACCATAACCAGGTTATCCTTCCTCAAGCCCTGGGATACAATGGAGGAGGACCTATGTGTACCTGTCTGAGGGCTGAACAGTTCCAAGTTACATCTTCTGCTTTGGTTTGTTTCATCCCACAGGAAGAGGACAAAAGATCCAAGGAAGAAGGTGCTAAAAACAGGGTTTATGTTCTTTAAACAATAATCCAACAGGCTCTTTTGTTGAGTATCCATCACTCAGAGTAGGTTTGTTGGTTGGTTAACACCACACAGAGCCCTGTAATAGGGAATTCTGTCCCTGACAGCAGCCGGTCTTAGATGTGTGCTGGCTTACATGTCCTTTGAAGCAGCTGTACTTAGTTTTAAGCATTTTCTCATTTGTGAGGGTTGTGAAAATGCTGTATTCTCACACATTGAGGCTGTGAGACTGAGCAGCATTTTTTGGAACTAGGGCTCCAGTAGGTTCTATGCACATTGACTTATTCTCTCTTTGGGATTGCAGCAATAATTTTCCTTTCATTTAGTCTCAAGCCTGTTGTTGTCATAGTGTTCTAATGACTTATTATGTGGACATCTTCTCCAGAGAATTATCCTTTTTTGGCAGTATTCCAGTGTTGCTTGGGTGAGATGATTTTCAGTCATTGAAGCTGTGATCAGAATTACAGGGGACAGAATTGGTAGCTAAAATCCTGAAGCTCTGAAGTGTCAACTGCTCTGTTCACATAGGATCTTTCAGTTACTTATTATTATTATTTAAATTTTATTGTTTTAAAGTAAAATGAGGAAGGAACCAGGGAATTTATAGCTGCACATATCCCATGGCAGCTTGCATGCAAGGAGTAGTGCTTTGATGTTCAGAGAGAGTGACTGTTCTTTCCCATTCTGAGGTCAGATGAAACAGTTGCTTTGTAACTATGTGCTAGAGGCTGAGCTTTGCTCTGCCATGGTTCCCTGGCATGTTCTTCCCTGTGTTTGGCTTGTGTCCAATGGTTTCTTGTTATGGGACAGAGCAGCTCAGATGCAGCCGCTGCTGGGAGCTACCTGAACATACATGCATTCTGTTCTCTCGGGTTGCCTTGCAACCCATCTATTCTGGATCTCTCCTGCTGCGGGAAAGGCATGGGTTTAGGCAGAGTAAGTGGGGATTTTTTTCTTTGCAAATCCTTACTCAAGAATCACCAATCTGTACCTTTTCACTTTGGTACTGAAGGAACTGCAGTAACTAGCAAGAAGTTTCAGTGTGAGAGGGAATAGAAGGGGAAAAGGTAAAAAATTTTCCAAGTTCTTGAAGCAACAAGCTTCTGAGCTAAATATTTCCACTTGGATCAGTGAATGCAATTATAGAGGCAGGCTTTCTGCATCATGGAAAGAGATGTCTTTCTGCTCTATAGGTGCATTACCTCTAACTTTTCCCAAGTCTGTGTCCATCACTTGAAATCCATCTGCATGTGCTAATGGGTATTTTTCATGGTGGTGGGTTAAGGAAGTTTATTATCCTTGGATAAAGTCATCCAGCTGAAATGAGACAGTTGTCATTCCTGCTGTCTGACCTTCCACATTACTGTGTGTGATGCTCAAGTGTCTTCAAAACTTAATTGGCGGGACAAGAGTAAACACCCTTAAGGACATGGTTTAGTGGTGAACATAGTGGTTATGCTGGGTTGATGATTGGACTTGATGCTCTTAAAGATCTTTCCAACCTGAATGATGCTGTGATGGTCTTGTAAAACTCCAAGAAATAGTTTATCAGTTCAAATATGCACTTCGCAGAAACATTTTATTTGAATATATTATATAAGCAAACAGTTTAAATTCCAGTTCAGCCATCAATGAACCCTAATTTAAGAGTTTGATGAGCTCAGTATTCTTTCTAATCAGAAGAAATTTCAGATTGTTTCAGGGGTTTTGTTTGTGTTTATTTACTCTGCCAAGGAGGAGAGAGAAATTTTGATATGTGTGCAATGAAGGTAGTACCTTGTGGATATTTTGTGAATTCACTGTTTTGTTGTAAAGCATTTGAATTTTAGGAGGGAAAGCTTTGCCCACCTAGAATTACTTTTATTTCCATATAAGATACTGCCTTTAATTTTAAGTAGATTGATCAAAGACACTGGGAACTTACACCATAATAACCAGTGAAATGCACATAGAATTGTAAGTCTCTCCCAGACTTTAAGCTACAGGAGATGTCCATGGTTTATACTTCCCTAAACTTTAGCCTAGGGCAATTGAAATTATTTTCAGGAATCAAAGTCACTGGTGGCAAGTCTTTTTTTCATGCGTGGTGCCAAATGTATTTTAAAAACCCATCATAGGTTGGCTTTTTGGATGCTAGTTTTGGCAGCGATGGTGGTTTGTTTTCCCTGACACTCCTGGTGAGCCTGGCCGGGCTGGCAGAGCCCACAGGGAGCTCATGGTAACTGGTGAGTGATGAGCAAGCAGAGAGTGGGTTTTGTTTTGAACTGTCAAAACCAGTATAGGTGTGAAGGGCATCAGTGCTTATTTGGCTTTCATGCAAAGAATGATACAAAACGGCTGAGAGACATTCCTGAATGCTGGCAGCAGGAGTGGATGAATTTTAGCCACCGGTGCCACAGCTTTCTAGAACCCTTCGGGAGCTGATTTCAACATGGGTTTTTCCATGATCATGTGCAATATTTTGGGTTGTTCACATTGTACTTTGGATATTAAGAGTACAGCTTGTCCATCGTCTTCTCTGAAGTACCATGCGTTTGAGGCTCTCACCCTTCTGTCTTATTTCCTCTCTAGTCCATCTCCCTTTCTGTGCAGCAAACATTTTCTCTTTTAAACAAACTCTTATGAGAACAGCACAGCTGTCCAGTGGAAATCCAGTGAGAATGTCTTTATGGAGGGAAAACATCAATAGGAGCTAAAATCCATCTTGTAACAGTGTGACACAAGTCTCGCCTTCTCACATCATTGAAATATTAATGAAAAATTAATGAAATATTAATGCTAACAGTTTGGATTGGTTTTGCATGTGAATTATTAGTTTTCTGGGTTAGGTTGTTCATCTTACTGATGAGTGGAGATCCAGGTGTCCTTGACCCCAGGGTTTCCATATCTGCAGCTAATATGAGGAACCCTATGGCTCCTGACTCTTGCTGACTGCAGCATCTTCCCTTCATTGTTCATTAATATTGGTTACAATTAGCAACGAGTCCTTTTATTGTTCTATTTTCACTTGTTCTCATGCTATTCCATGTATTTCGCTGTGGATCTGTAGTGATGCGACCCCCACACGGGCTTTGTGTGTCTCTCAGGAGAGTTGGAGCTGGTGGCTGTTTTTAGAGGCATTCTTCATTTTATTTGAGTTTAGAGGATTTTTTTAGGCTAAAGGTCCTCCTGCTGAAATTTAATTTAGCTGGGAGGATTTTTATTAGAAACTGACAATCTGAAAACTATGGTCGTTATGTTGAAAACCAGTGACTCTAAGACTCTGAAAGACAAATTAAGAACACTGAAAGAAATTCTTCATGGCTCTGCTCTTCATGTTACAGAGAAGGGTGCTGAGATGCTCTGTTGAATTTCTTCAAGGGATGTGTCATGTGTGTGCAAAGGGAATGAGCAGTTGGCAAGTGAGCTCTGCGCAGAGCTCCCTCCAGCCGGCCCTTTTGGAGTAATGGAAGCAGAATTCTTTCCCTTGCATTCTAACCAGTTCATTTTTATTTTCCTCTCCCCATCAGGCACCTCCACAGAGAACGACTGTGCTTTTGAACCTGACTACGCTATTCCGCCACTCCCAGTGACCGAAGGTATGCAGCACATTCGGATAATGGAGGGCATGTCCCGCTCCCTTCCATCCTCCCCCTTACTCACACATCAGTCTATCAGTGTTCGGCTCCAACCTGTGAAGAAGTTAACTGGTAAGGACTTAAATAAAGTTCACTGGGGCTTTTAAGGTCCGTTAGTGCAAAAATCTGTAAGAAAAAGCTTTGAACAGTTTCAAAAGTATCAAAGTCATTCCCTTGTTTATTACAGCATCTGCTTCAGTCAAACCCGGGGATGGATTGGATTTTTGTGTTGAAAGAGAAATCTTTCTTTGCTGAAGAAAGTCTCTTTGGTTTACAAATATTCTCTAGTTTTTGAGCAATTTTATCAGAGTGTTTGTGTTGCTGTTTATGCACAGTTGAGGCATTACATTAAAGAACTTGATGCTTAAATTTTGAATGTTGAGAGAACATCAGAGAAATTACGAACTTCTGTAGTAAAATGATTTTTTTTGTGTTCATGCATGTTTTTAGATACTGCTTTGTTTATCTAACCTTTCTGGACTATGGTATGAATACTTGGAGATGGTACAGTAGTGTGATTTTTGAAAGCACTTGGAGTCCAACATCCATGCAAAAGCCTGAAAAAAAAGTATTTCTATTGGTAATGATTTTTGAGAAACTTGCTTCTTGCCTAAAATCTGACCCTCCTCTGTGCCCAGCTTTATGGTCAGCCAGGGTCCTGGGCTTGTGCTGAGGAAAACCTCCAAAACAAATTTTTACCAGATACGATCTGATCTATGTGTAAAAAAGGGAGCTTTGATGCACTTGATGCCTTTTGTTTCCTCTGCCCTCTGGTGAAAGGAGAACTTGGAAAGTATGGGGCGGATTCTGAGTTGTGACAGAGTCACAATTCCATCATTGGGCAGGGCTGCTCTTTGGAGCCTATCACTAGTTCCTCAAAGCCCTGTAATTCCAATGGCTGTTGCAGGTGGTAATTTAAAGAGGGGGAATGGGTTCAGACTACAAGAGGAGAGATTTAGGTTGGATATGTGGAAGATATTCCTGGCTGTGGGCGTGGGCAGACCCTGGCACAGGGTGCCCAGAGCAGCTGTGGCTGTCCCTGGATCCCTGGAAGTGTCCAGGGCCAGGTTGGACAGGGCTTGGAGCAGCCTGGGACCGTGGAAGGTGTCCCTGTCTGTAGCAGGGGGTGGGCTTTAATGTCCTTTCCACCCCAAATCATTCCATAATTCTATGATAGCATAATCTTTTAAAGTTCTTAATCTGTTTGATTTGTAACTAAGGCAGCTTTTCATCCAGAAAAGTTAAAATGTCCATTTTTGGTAAAAAGCCTCAGGAATGCATTCCACAGAATGAGAGTTTTCTACCCAGAGGAGCTAAGATCACTCACTCACATGTTGGTATCTGGGTTTGCTGGGTATGAAGACTTGGCTGGCTTCAGAGGGTGATAAATATTCCATGTGGCTGCAATTTCTACTCTGCTGAATAGTCTGGTGATTAAGAAAAACGAAAACTAAGATCATTGTGGCTCTAAGGGGTGAAGTAATAGCATAAGTAATCAGCTCTCCCCCTCCTGCCTGTGTCACCTCTTGTTTAGCACTGGCTGAAAAAAATACTTAAATCAGCACAGTCAACCTCAGTTTGTGTTACTTAATTTTTTGTGACAATGACTTTATTAATAAAAATAATGTGAAAAATGTATAATAAAGAGAAAACTACCCACCCTCCCAGCCCAGGATAAGTGATCTAAGACACCATTTTGGTTTGTGTCTGCTATAAAATTAGCACTTAAAAGTTACCGTGCTTGTGGCACAAAGAGCAACTGTTCTTGAAACAAAAGGCTTAAATATTCTACTATGGTAGGGTATGTTATTGCTGACTCAAAGCCATAACTGATGAAAATAATGCAGGTGCTCTGTATACCTGCCTCGAGGACAGCTGTGCTTTCCAGGAGGGTGCTTAGGGATGAATGTATGTAAGTGCTTTTGGGAATTGGTGCCAAAAAATACATGCATTAGGTTAATAAAGGAGATACTGGGCTGAAAGACTCAGCTCAAGTGCAGAGGGTTTGCACAAAGCCCTGTGCTGCATCCCACTCCTCCTCCTCCTCAGGAAGGAGTGTTCATTTACATATTGTACATTTATATGCAGAGGGATAATTTTATTCATCACTGTACTTGGCTATTGCTATTTTTTCTATTGAATGACAGATTGCAAGCATCGGGATTCTCTTAGAAAGAGCATGTGCGTGAGTGCCTGTGCAGAGATTGAGGAGGGGAGAATATTAGCAAGAAATTTAGGAAACAAATCGTGTTTTTCTAACAAAAACCTAGCATAGATGTTTCAGTTTGGATTCTCAGAGGCCTGATTCCTGCTTTATCCACTGTGAATTAGCTGCTTCAGTGTCTTCAAAGACATGGCCCTGGGGAACTAGTTTCATTGCAGATCCCTTCTTTGAGAGTGTTCCTCCCTTGTGTTTGGGGAATATGGGAAGTTTCCCTAAGAAAAAAATTCATATAAATCAGCAGGAAGATTCCTATGAATCAGTGGGTTCAAGCCATTAATAGCAGCCTCTTTCCTAAAGAAATGCGTCGTTTTCACTAGATCCTTCAGAGATGGTGAGAACAGGGCTGAGCGAGATGGAGACTTGCTCTTCCCAGTGATGGCAGTAAGGACCCACCACTGTGGTTCTCAGCACCCTCCAGGTCCATGTGGATGGGGACCTCCCACACAGCATTCCCTGTGCCACCATCACCCAGGTCGTTTGTAAGGCTGGGATCTTGTCTTCTGCCCATCCCTCATGGGATACCTTTGCATCTCTTGGGAGTAACCACGAGGAGTGTCACATCTCCCTTCTCTGTATCTTCAGCAAATGGTTCAATATTCTTTGATGTTAACTGTAATTGTGTGACTAAAAAGCTCAGATCTCTGTACTTGAAAACTTCATTGTTTCTTGTTTAGTGGCGATAAGCCCAGATTAACAACTGCTGGCCCCAGGACCCCTTGTTCTCTCCAAATTGTTGTACCAGCTCAGCTGGGTGGGAGCGTGAGAGATGATGAGGCACTGCTTCAGGGGTGGGAGTGCTGGGGGGAAGCTGTCAGTGCTGCCACATGTGGGAAGTGGTGAAGTCACTACTGCAAGTGCTCAAAAAATGTGTGGCTCTGGCACTTGACTACATGATTTAGTGTGGAATGCGATTGTGTTGCAAGGTTGGTGGTTGGATTTGATCGTCGTTTTGGTCTTGGGTCTTTTTTGACCATGATAATGATTCTGTGATGTGAGCGTGGTGAGGCCCTGGCACAGGTGCCCAGAGCAGCTGTGGCTGCCCCTGGATCCCTGGAAGTGTCCAAGGCCAGGCTGGACAGGACTTGGAGCAACCTGGGGTAGTGGAAGGTGTCTCTGCCCATGGACACGGCAGTGGTAACTGCATGATGTTTAATGTCCCTTCCAACCCAGGCCATTCTGGGATTCTGTGTTTGAAAATATAAAAAAAACCAAAACATCAGTGGAAGGATTTCTGATTGCTAAAGTGTCAGTTGCTGAGCCCAGGCTCCAGCACTGCAGTGTTGTGGTTGTGCTGGGTGTGACAGTGGCCAGTCTCTCCCTCACTGTGTATTGTCTGTTTGAGCACATGCATTAAATGAAAAGCAGCTGATGGTGATTCTGGTAAATGTGTTTTTCCCCAGTGTTGCACATGGAATACAAACCTTGGCCTTGCTCACAGTTTGTGATGGCAGGTGTGTGTGAGCTGGGTTTCCGTGCTCTGCCATCCCTCAATATGCTCTGGGGGCTCTGCCAGACTTCCCTTGCCAGTGGTGCCTGGGTTATGGGCTAATTTGAGAATGTTCTCCTGTCTCTGGGAGGTCTGGCAGGATCTGTGTTGGTGTCAGTGCTGCTCAGACACTCAGCCATGTGATGGTGCTGCAGTTTGGCTCATCTCAGCCTCGGTCTGTAAGGACAGAGTTCTCACCTGTGTGGGTACCTGCGCGTACCTGGGGGTACTCTGTTTTCACAGAAGTTAGTTTGAGTCTTTATTAGTGTCCAGCCATTTCCCTTAATTAATAATTTCAGTTATTTCAATTCCAATTGTTTGCACACACTGCAGAACCACATTGTTTTGGTGCAGCTCTCCTGTTGTGAACATGTCTGGGCTGGATGCGAAATTTGTGCCAATCGCTTCAAAGTGAACAACGAAACCTGTCCCCAGCCAAGGGGGTGCTGCAGCTTTAAAGCATCCTAGGGCTCACAGCCTTTTAGTATATATTGTTCCCAGAATCCATGTCACAACTCCTTATATGGTGCTGCCTTTTTTTTCCTTTTCCTCTTAGTTGCCATGACAACAGCAGCACTGCACCATTCATCAGCTCTGGTCCTGGGCTGCATCACCAACCCCTCAGCTTACTCCGAAATGTTCGGGAGAGCATCCATGAGTCAGTTACTCTGGTCTCCTGATCCATTATTTCCCTCTTCTTTCAGTAGTTTGCTCTAGGAGAGGAGGAAATCAAGCTGCGCCACAGAAAGGAACTGTAAAAATCCTTCCCTTTCCCCCCAAGGGAGGCATAGAGGCTACATTTGCTGCAGCATTCTGGTAGGAATGAAAGCAGCTCTATAACACTGGGAGACTTTACGAAGAGGGAAGGCTGTGTGTCCATAAGCTTCTCTGGAATTCTACTGGAGCCTGCTTCCCAGCACCCCGAGGACGTGCAGGTGATGCTTGCAGGGGCAGCGGGTGCCGCAGGGAGACGGTGCTTGTGATTTTTGGGAGCATAGCTTGACATCAGCAGCGGGAGGTGTCACCTGTAACATCACCCTGACGTGGGGAGCAGCAGGATGGAGCCAGCGCTAGGGAGAGGGAGGGATTGGAGGAGGATTGGTGCCAGAGTGCTCTCCAGGCAGCCGTACCCCTGAATTCCAGCCTGGCTGACGGCGCTGCGTGCCCTGGGCATGGGGAGAGCAAGCAAAGCCTTGTGAGTATTTGGACAATTTGTTGTGCACCATCTTTGATTGAGATTGTGTTTGGGATTCCTCAGCCTCCTCTAACTGCAGAAAATCAATGTACAATAAAGGATCCTGGGGCTCCTAGTTGGGAAGGACGCCATTACTAGGAGGGAGTTAGTGTCAGATAGGGTAATACTGCTGGTACTTATTTGTCTTTTAGTTGTTGCAACAGTTTTATATAATCTGAGTTTGTCACCTCCTTGCTCAGATGTGCAGAATTTCTCATACCAAACGTAAAATGAATGTGCACTGAAAAAATCAGATTTCTGAGCATTGCTGAAATAGGACTGCTGAGGAGTGAGTTGAAAATGCTACAGAGACTAAGTCATTTGTTTTCAAAATGTTAGAACAATGGGATTGAGATAATGTTTTCCTTCTGCTTTCTGAAATGACCACAAATTCTATTTGAGTGGTTTATAAAACCCCTTTGTGCTGAGGGAAATAAATATTTGCTTTTCACTGAAAGAGTGAGCTTCTAGAAATGAAAGCAAATAAGCAGTCATTACCAAGGTAGAATTTGAGGAAAAGCTGTTGAAGTTCCTGATGCTCATGTTGAAGCTAATTTTTGAAGGATATAAGCTAATTTTGAAGGATATTGTGCTTAAAATTGTTGGTGTCTGGAGAGAGTTTGTTCCTTTTTAAGTGTTTTTATACCATAGTGTTTGCAGTAGGCTTACATTTCTTTTCATTGAATTCTCTGTCATGGTGTCAGCATGACACTGATCTGAAATTCCTGTTCCTGTGTAGGAGTGGAGGCTGGGTGTGAGGCCCGCCCTGTGTCTTAGAATCCATAGCAGTGCCAAGGACTTAGTTACCTGGAAAGTGTCAGTAGATTTGGGGGGTTCAAGGAGTTTCTGGGCATAATTAGTTTTCCATTGAAGTTTCCCTCATGCCTTGCAGCTTAGAGGTTTCATGAGTAGAAAACTTGTGTTTTGTCAGAATTATTGAGTTGTCCCTTCTTAAAAAATGACATAAAATACACACAACATTTCACTGTGGTTTGGACGTCTGGATTTTCGCTTCTGTTTTATGCTCTTAATGTGGCAAACCTGCAAGTCTCAGGAAGAATTTCTTCATGGAAAGAGTGGTCAGGCACTGGAAGGGGCTGCTTGGGGTGGTGGTGGAGTGCCCATCCCTGGAGGTGTCCAAGGGATGACTGGACGTAGCACTCAGTGCTCTGGGCTGGTGGCAAGGTGGGGATCAGGCACAGGTTAGACTCGATGAATCTTGGAGGTCTTTTCCAACCTCAGTGATTCTGGGATTCTGTCTGCAGCAGTGAAACCTGCTGCAGAAGGAGGATCCTCGTTCAGTTACAATAACATATGCTGAATATTTTTTCCTGGTTTGTCAGTTTTTACTATCCATTTTTGAGATTCTTCATCCATTATTTTGAGACTTGTGATTTGTTTTGACAGGCACATTCTCAAATGGAAACCATTTGGGTTTGCAGAGATGAAACAGGTGGATGAATGTGTCCCTGCATACTCCCAGATGGACTTTTATCTCTACTAAACCAATGTTACTATTCATGTGAAATGGGAAAATTTCCAATTTAAATTTTTTGGCGCTCCAAAACTGTCCCTGAAATTTATGCAGATAAATAGTGTGTCTGTTTATAACTTTTGGAATTAAACCAAATCCTGTGTTAAAAGGTTTTTGTTTGTTGGAGACCTGTCAAACTCATGATGTTTCTGCATTAGTTTCAGGATGGAACTTTTATTTTCTTAAATAAGGGGAAGGAAAAAAACTGGCATATCATCTTTATTGGTTTTTGAAAGATACTTACCAGTTCTAGCAGGGATTTTCCTCACTGCTGCTTTCAAGACAAACCCTATCTGTCTTACTTTGACACCCAACTGTCTTACATACTGACAGAGCAGAAATTGCAATAGAAATACTCCATGAAAATCCCATGTTTTCCCTTTGGTGTTGATGTGAGGTTGTTGCACAGCCTTTAGAATTTTCTCTTCCCCAGGATATTTTTATTTGCATCAAGGCTGTTGAGCTGCTCAGCCTTGCAGAGGATGTGGTAAACATGTCATCACAGCACTGGAGCTGGGAAAAGGTGGTAATAGCTCTGCATTTCAGATGATTGTGTAGATGCTCAAACAGAGGGAGAACTCCAAAAGTTTATATAATGTAGATAGTGTTTAAAAGGCAAAAAAATTGTCTTGAAACTCCATGGGTTTTCAGAGGCTCAGAGAGAGAAATTGTCCTTATTTCACACTGGGGCTGCACAAAATGGAGCATCTGTCATGATTACACTTCTGGTGTGTGAGAACTTTTAATTTTTAGACATAGCTAAGAGGTTTCTATAGCAAGAGGAGGTGGTGTAGAAAGCCTCCTGTGGAGTTAAATCAGGCCATCACTCTTCCCTTGGCTACATCTTTCCTCGTACTCCTGGAATGTGCCTTCAGAGGTGTCCTGTGCACTTGAGAACAGAAAGGCAATCACAGAATACACTCTTGTGTAATAAGCACTTGCATTCTTGTGGGCTGCTTATTTTCTAAGGAAAAGCCCTCATCTCCAGCTGGGCATGTTCTCTGGTCCTCTTCTGTCACGACAGGACAGCTTGTTTTGGGAACTTCTTCCTATGTGAAGAAGGAATGACCACACAGGGGTGTTGGGTGGGTCACTTGCCCAAAGATTGAGCATTACTTTTGCAGAGGTTTATTTCTGATGTGATTTGCACCTGGCTGCTCTAACCATGCTGAAAGCCTTGATCAGGTTCCATTAAACTCATGGTCTTGTCACCAGGTTTGGCTGATGCTTCCATTGCAATGTCCTGCTCCAGAGTTTCTGTGGTGGGGAGAAAAATCCCTCTGCAGAGGAGGGAGGAGCAGCCACCATGCCAGGGTCTCCAGCAGCGCTTCACTGTCGGAAATGGACTGAGCGTCACTCTTGGATTACAGGCTGATTTTTAACTTCTTCATTTCTTCTTCCCTGTTTTAAAAAGTGTGTCTATAATGGAGCTTGATTCTTCTCAGGCACACAGAGTCACTTGTGGGTGTAATTTGTAAGCCCAGGTAGCCAGTACAGTGGCTACCACAGATGGGGTACCACTGAGACCCACAGATGGGGTGTCCTGGAGCAATCAGAGCCCCTTTGGTTGCAGATGTCTGCAGGTTGTGGAAGGCTTAAAATTGAAATATATACAAACGTTTTCTCTGTAGAGATGAAGGCAGGATTAGGACAATGCAGGATTTATCCCTGTTGTGCTTTTCTTCTGATCTCAGCCATGGAAGTGAGTAGGTGTAAGTGAAAAAATGATTTTCGGAAGGGAAGTCACCAGATGGATGTGTTTCTGTCAGTAAATGTTCGTGGCCCTGTTGCGTGTCATGGCTGTTGCTCTTTCAGCTTGGAAAGGGGCCTTGAGAGTGCTGCCTTCCCTTTATTTACACTTAAAGGACTAGACCTGGTCTTGGGACATTGATGCTGTCACAGGATTTGTGTGGACCAAAGTCTCAGAGAGGCTTTGGGTCTTAAATCCCCTCATGATGAGAAGCATGGCACTGCTGTGTCAGTGACAGCCTGCTTCAACTATTTGTGTTCACACAAATAATCACAAGGTTATTAGATATTTCAGTTAAATCCTTGAGTCGTGCCATGTGTCCTTGGCCCTGCTCTTCTGTGGAAGGAAAGGATGATGAGCAGTCATCACTCCTCAAAACAGAAAGTTCTAACAGCTCCTATAGTTTTGTAAGTAAATGAAGAATTGGAAAAGCATATAAACTACCAAAAACTACAGGTGGCTGAATTAGCAATTTTCTTAGATAAAACCCACCTTGCAAATGCAGCATAATGCAGTTTTTCAAGTGTTAACAAACAAGTTCATCTAATTCAGGCTTATGCCTTGCCAGACAAGCAGCTTCATTTTAAGGATAGAATATGCTGTGAAGCTGCTACCAGCAGAGCAATAGGGATCCTAAATCCAGTTTCATATGAATGGAACAGTTTTGCATATATGTCAATGTAATTACAGCTCTGGCAGTATCAACTAACCCAACTAAATTAGTTCTAACATAGCAAAATTTGAATGACTTGCACAGAAATAAAATTACCTTATGTATTCTTAATCTCTTGCCTTTATTTTTAATGCTGTTATCAAGCAGTGAATTTATATTGGCTTGTAGCTGTGTAGTCCTGGTTATAAACAGTGGTTTATATAGTGAATATGATCTAGTCTCTCACATGCTCTCACTTGGGATTACTTGGGCTATGAATAGTTTGGTATTACACAGTTTACTCTTCTTTTATGGTTACAATATCTTGGTTTGATCTTAAGGATATGGTAGGAGAATGAATGAGATTTTGTTTGCATGCAGCTTAGGCTTGCTGCTGGCCTTTGCCCTGCCACTGCTGTTCCAATTTAATTTGCCAGTATGATTTGATACCTACCTTTGATCATTCTTGGCTGCTTGTAAAATACTTCAGTAGTGCTCTTGCAGTGCTGTCTAGAGTGAATAACCACTTTTTGTTATTCTTTTTCAATTCCTTTCCAAGCCTCTAGTGCAGGTTTTAATTTTCTACTGCTCTAATTACAGAGAATCAGCCCAGAGTCAGAGCAGTGGGTAGCCAGTGTGTGGGTACAGGCACTGCAAACACAAGATGGCAGAGCTTTGTCTGGGATGGTGGTGAAGGTTAGAGCAGGTCATGAGAGCAGACTGGGCGAGCATGAGGAGGCACTCAGGGGTGATGAATTGCTTCTCTGCTGGTAACTGCTTGTTTATAACTCTCTTGACACCACACAGCTGGTGGATGGTGGTTGTGGCATCAAGTGCTAAAAAGGGCTTGGAGGGAGCTCTGGGAAGCTGCAGACCCGTTGGCCTGGTGTGTATGTGGAACTTGTTAATAGAAGGAGGTCTGAAGGGCAGAGTAAATCACAGTCACAGAATGGTTTGGATTGGAAAGCACCTTAAAAACAATCCAGTTCCACCCCCTGCCAAGAGCAGGGATACCTTCCTGCATACACTTCTCAGTGTAAAGAAAAATGGAGAGAATCATAGAATTGCAGAATGGTTTGGGTGAGAAGGGCTCTAGAAGAGCTTTGCAAGGGAGTAAAGCACTAGGGAGATAAACTTCATTTCAGAACTGTTTGTCTTGCACTTGCTCTTTTCTTCTGTGGGAAGAATCATCAATTAAATATGTTTTCTCTTTTTCTAGTGCCTTGAGCTAAATTAAGCTTTGTCAATGTCCAGAAAGGATTTCACAGCCTGACATGTTAGCGTAGACCATTTAAAAAAGCCCCATGAGACACAAGCCCCTTGTTGGAGACACAGTGGCACTGGGACGCTTTCTCTGAGCTTTGTCAGATTCATGCAAGAGAGAGGGAAATGAGTTTGCTTCAGTAGATGTTTAATTCGCTTCTGATTTCTGTCAGCTTGAAAGTTCAGCTGAAATCTGAGCATTGTTAGAAATTGGTGTAACATGTTCTTCCTAATCAGTCAATGACTAGGGTTGCCCATAATTTGATTAAAGTGACAGAACTCTTTGCTGCTCTCTATAGACTAAATGTCCTTTACAGTATATCCAAGTCCTTTTGGGACCAGTTTTCCTCATTTTTAGGGCCAGTGCAATATCTGAGTCAGTGAATTACAGAAAGAACTCCAGGATAGTAGGAGATTGAATGGGAATAATGCAATTCAGCATTTGTGTTTTGTAGTATTCTCCTCTCATGTGTTTTAAATTTGACATTCAGCGAACTAAAACTGTCCGAAAGAGATACAAGGGATTGAGGAATTCTTTCCCCTCCAGCTCTACCCTGTTTCTGTCATTTGGGAGGAACCTTGAGGTATTTGAGCAGATTTTATGTAGGCTTAAAATTTTGATTACATGGTTTTATCCGGTAGTCCCAGCTCTCCAGTCACTCTATTTGTTCTTTATTAGTGCAAACAAAGTCTGAAACTTGAAAACTGACTGCAACAGAAATCTATTGCTCGTTTTCATAAAGAGATGACTTAGAAAGCTGGAGCAAGTGGTGCTGCCTTCCTTCCTCTGCTTTCATCTTCCTCATCTCATGCACAGGGCTCTACCTTGAGACACAGCTGAGGAATTTCTGCTAGAGAAGACAGTTGTAAGAAGCTTCAGAACATGCTGAAAAGAAGAATTTTCGATGGGAAATGACATGGAGAAGTTACACTGTGCCACAACTCCAGGGAGTCTAAATGACTTGATAAGTTTAGATGGGAAGATGAAAGTCCCGTCTCCTCCTCCTGCCATGTCTATGTGTTAATGGAAGAACTTCTTTCTCCTCAAAACTGACCCCTACATGGACAAAGACATCTTGGCAGCCCACGCTGGAAAAAAGCCTTATCTAGAGGAGAAGTGAGGGTGGTTTTTTTCTTTCTGGAGTCAATAGTAGGAGCAGTTTTCTTCCTGAGGCTGGCCAGAGTATTTTAGGGAGCATTGGCACAGGAGATTGATACTGGGATGCTCCAAAACTAAACCCTTTGGGCTGAGCTGGGGGAGGGCACTTTGCTGACTGGTGTCTCCAGTGGTGGCAAGTTTGATGGAAAAATCACTGTTCCATTGCTCTGAATGACAGAAAATTGTTTATAATAGTAAGCAAAATGGAAATTGAGCTGAATTCCTTTTGAAAGTGCAGGCTACAGCCAGGTTAGTATTTTAGGAGGAGTTCTTTTCTCTTTGAATATATAAATGTATTGTAAGCATCATTGTATTGCCATTATTGAGCACTTCAGACAGAAATCTCTATTATTTTATTCTACATATATTTAAAATTAATATAAGCTTTTTCAAAACCAGGTGATTTTTTCCCTTGAACATTGAATAGGGATGTCTATTTATACAGAAGGCCATTTTGATCAGTTGTTTGGGAGGGTTCGTAATAATTTTGGTAAGATAGGTAAAAATTTGATTTAATTATACTTTTTCAGGAGACTTCATCCTTTTTGAGGTCCCTGATTTTGTGCTTTAGTGGAATGGCTTGCTGATATTTTCTGTGCCTTGTTCATCTGGAAAGAGATGGAGAGGAGGAAAGGATGTTCCAAGAGGTTTCTGTGGTCCCATGGGATTGCAGAATCCACTGCTTTGGAGAAGGTTATTCCTCAGTTTTTCAAAGAAAAAATAAATTTATGGGGCAGTAATAGGCAAAGCATTCATGTTACTGACATGTACACTCTAAAGAAGAACTTCCTACATTAATGTAGTTGTTTTTTTGAGCTCTCCTTTCCCACTCCTGTCCTGCCATCATCAGCTTGCTGAACACTCTTCCTGCCTTTATTTATTCTCTTCCTCTTTCCACCTATGTTTCCTTCAATTTTCTTGTTTCAGGCCTTATCTCATAAACTAAACATGCTTTCCAAAAGTTATTGAACAAGTTTTATGTTTCCAGACAGCACACTGTTCTCACCACTTTTCTGTGCTGCCCTGCCCTCACTGCTGTGATAATGTGGAATAAGAGGAGAGAGGCTGGGGAATGCAATTTAAAAAGCTTTTATAGTATCAAATAATAGAAGAGGAAAAAAACTGTTACACAATGGATTCTGTAAAATAATGCTGGATTATGTAAAGAGGATGTTAACCTTCATTGTAGGTGTTGTCACGGGTTTAATTTTAATGTTTTTTTAAAAAGTTATACCTAAGAATCCTAATTGCACACCACACAACTGGTGTATAATATTTCTTCTGGTTTCCCAGAAAAGCTGTGGCTGCCCCATTCCTGGAAGTGTTCATGGCTGGATTGGATGGAGCTTTGAGCAAACTGGTCTCGTGGAAGGTGACTCTACCCATGACAGGGAGTGGAACTGGGTCATTTTTTAAGGTCTTTTCTAACCCAAACCATTCTAGGGTTCCAGGATTAGTGCCATGGCAAAAATAATCGTGTAGACCATAATTTCCTCTTGATGGCTCTTACCTCAGCCAAATAACGGGGCCTTTGGGCCAGAGGAAGAACCAAAGCTTCATCTCCGATGTGCTGGGTTTTGTCCAGCTGTGCTGAATGTGAGTTATTTGTTCCAGGAAATCCATGGATCAATAACTCTGCAGCACTGAAAACATTCAAGGGAGGCTTCAATAAAGCCAGCTCTGCACAGCACTGCAGAGCTGCTGGGGCGCTCCCAAACATGAGTCGGGCTCTGGTGTGTGCTGGGATGGGTAAAAGATGGCAATGGAGGGTCACCTACTTTTGCTCTCTTTAAATCCAGGCTTCCATTGTTTGCTCTTCAAACCATGAACTCTGGCTTTTCCCAAAACTAGCACAGCTTGAGCAGGATTTTGTAAAACTTAGAGATTTTGAGGATTTAATTCAAATACCAAGTTTATGTTACAAAAGAGGCTGGTGAGGGTTATGAAGGTTGTGGCTTTCCCATCCCTGGAAGTGTTAAAAACCAGGTTGGATAAAGCCTTTAGCAACCTGGTCTAGTAGGTGTCCCTGCCCGTCCAGGGGGGATTTCAACTAGATGAACTTTAGGGTCCATTCCAACCCCTTAACATTCTGTGATAAAATAGTGCTTACAGTAGTTTAAAACAGAAAATTAATGTGCAAAATTCAGCTTTTCCTCAGCTGTATTAGTCACAAGAGATGAGTGTGTGGTAAACACCCAATGGCAGGGGATTGGAACTAGGTGATCTTCAAGATCCCTTCAAATTCAAACCAGTTTGTAATTCTATGAAATGTGCCCATCATTTTTGGCATGCTTTCACATTATCAGCCTGTGATAAGCACAATATTTTTACACAAAGAGAGCAAATTTCATTGTTTCATCCTCTTGTGGCAGAGGGAGGTTTGAAGCACGGGCGAAATTCAGCTGTTTGACATGGGCAGAACACAAAACTGGGCACAAAAGCTGATTCCGAGCCAAGCTCCTTGGCCAGACTCTGACCAGGACCTGCCATAGGAACGAGCCAGAAGAAGCCAGGCACGTGGCCACGTGTTTGTGTTTTACAGCGATCAAGTGTGTGAGAGTTTGTGAATAAAAAGCTGCAGTGGTTTGTGTTGACGCAGTTTGGGCAGTAATGTCCATTTTCCTAGTTCTTGTAAGGGGCTGGTACATGGAGAGGCTTGGAGGGTGTCCCTGCCAGTGGCAGGAGATGGGACTGGATGGGCTTGAAGGTCCCTTCCCACTCAACCAGGTCTGGGATTCTGTGATAAACTAACACTAGGGAAAGTATTTCATTAATAAATGTGCAATGTTGGTTTGAAATAACATCTCAGCCATTGAAATTGAAGTTCCTACTTCAGTAGTAGCAAGTCCGCTGTCATATGATGCTAACATAGTGTTTGTCATCAAGCCATTGAGCACAGGACTGGCCTGTGAGGTGGGTGCAGATCATGGGCTCCAGCTGTTGGCTCCTGGGTGGTGAGATGCCAGGGACAAGGTTGTGACTTTAGGCTCCATGTAATCAGTATGCTTTTCTG
This sequence comes from Sialia sialis, assembly GCA_009812075.1. Lineage (NCBI taxonomy): Eukaryota > Metazoa > Chordata > Aves > Passeriformes > Turdidae > Sialia > Sialia sialis. The sequence continues at coordinate 505,229 of VRYO01002780.1, read as the reverse complement.
AATTAAATGCTAGTTTTGCAGTTCTAGAAAGCCAGCGTTACTAGTGACTGCCATCTTTACCCAATCCATTATATTTTTATAACTGGTTGTTGCAGACATCCTTTTTCCTGGTGTTCTTGGAAGATGTAATTTTCTCAAAAAACTGCAATTGTGTAACACAAAGAGTTATTTTCATGCTGTTTAAGGCCTGAAGTTGGTCAGTTTCAGACAGAAAATCCTTACAGAAATAAGAGGACTAAAGGACTGAGCAGGTACAGAATACTTAAAATAATTGATTCATACTTTTGTTAGTTTTAATAATTTGTGCCAAAAGCTCATCCCATGACTATGTTCATAAGATTTGCCTTTGCTCTCAGGAAGGGGTTCAGGACCAAAGCAAACTGTTGTGACTAGAAAAGCCACTTTTTAAAAAAAATCAGTGTTATCCATTAACATTTGGCTGTAAAGTGACAAACTAGATTTTAGGTTTTATGACATTTCCAATTGTTACTTACTCCAGCAGAAGACTAATGCCCAAATCTGAATCTGTCAGGATAATCTTCATTTGAACATGAGTCAGAGGTGCTTAATTCTTGTACGTGAAAATCCGCCTTTCCTGTAATCGGGTTATGGGTGAGTTAGGAGGAGTTTTTGTCTTTTTCCACATGTAGGATATTTGTAATACAGGAACTCTTCCTTCTGTGACTTTTCCCACCTGTATTTACATGGAGAGGATCATATTGACTTGAGCCTTTTAAAGTGAACTGTTGTCTGTGAGTCGTGGTGACATGGTGTGTCTTGGCTGGTGGAAGTGTGGTTTTAAGGCTCAAGTCATGCTTTTGAGGGAGCAAAAACATAATAAAAGAGATGCCAGGCCAGGCTGGGCAGTGCTCTGAACAACCTGGTGTACTGGAAGGTATCCCTGCCCATGGCTGGCAGTGGAACTGAATGAGCTTTAAATTCCCTTCCAACACAACTCAGTCTGTGATTTTGTGAAGCTATGAAATGCATTAAAATTATGTGTATGGTTGAACTTTCAGTATATGGAAATTTCACCACATTGGTGATATGATGTTCTTTATTGCCCTCAAGAGAAAAAAGGGTGGATCAGCTTGTTGGATCCATAAACCCATCGTGTCTGCTGTCATCAGTCAGTTCTATGGAGAAGGAAGGAATTAGTGGGGCAATGGGCACTTCAGTGGGGAGTAAAAGAGATCTAGAGTAAGTGTAGAAATAAAACCCAATGGAATGGGAGATGGATGCCTTCCTTACAGGTGAGAGGCTGAGCTGTCAAAACATGTGGGTCCTGCATCTTCCACAGACCTGTGTGTCCACACAGCAAGTGATGTAGTGATCACACTGCACCTATGTTTATTAAAATTCTCCTTCCTTTTTTTAAAAATAATCTTTAGTGCAGAACCTTCTGGTGACAATCTCATCAGCCATTAACATTTCTTTAACTGCAAAAAATTTGTTAGTTTTGTATTTTAGAGCACAGTGAGCACTGCCACATGTGCATGGGATGATACATGGTCCTGGTGTCAGGCAGAAACAATAAAGAAAAGGCAGGTTATTTTTAATATCTCCTGTAGAAATGACTGTTGCTGAGACTGCGGTAAAACATATTTATTAAAACTGCAATTACAGATCAAATATTAAAGGATTCACCAATGCAGAATTATTATTTTTAGCAATTTTCAGGCCATAGCAATAATCTTCCTAATATTAAAATGTTTTCATTACATCAGGATCTGGCACAAGATTGTGACTGGGAATGGTTTTTCATGGATGTTGACCAGTTTGTGGCTGCATGGTGTTTGTGTGTGCAGATGTGGGATTTTTTCCAGGGGGATTATATAGAATTGACTCTTGTTGTGTGGTGTTTAGCATCAGGTTGTGTGTTTGAGTGTGCTGCACATCCATGAGCATCGTGGGATGGGAAGGATAAGGGGCTCCAGGCTGCTCTTACCTTCCGGAGTCGCTCAGGTTCCTCGTGCCTGGCACAGCTCCTGTTACACCAGCCCTGATGGGCTTTGCAGGGAATGTGCTGGCCATATGCCTCGTATTCATCCAGGATTTTCGTGTATAAAATGGAAGTGTGTTACCTGTTGTCCCTCAGCACATCTCCTGAGATGGATCATGAGGGAGTAGAGAGGAGGGTTTTTAGCACAACTGTTCTGGTGCAGAGGTGGAGAGTTGATTCCTTGCCTTTTTTCTGCTTCACAAGGACTTTCTATTGAAAAAACATATCCCAACTTCATCTCTGTTTTGCACACTCCATTAAAAAAAATCCTGGGATCGCTAATGTCTAGCTCAGTTAGAGTGATCTAGATGTGCATTGTCTGTCAGGCTCCCCATCCTTGGACCTTCTCTGCCCTTCCCAGCACCACAGCAGCTCCCTAAAACCAAGAGATTTATTGCTACCTCAGAGATCGTTCTCTGACCTGTTGAGCTTTTATTACAGGAGATGCAAAAGAACAGCCTCTCAATCTTTAGTTGCAGATCCCAAATTTAATTTTCAAGGCAGGGAACTACAAATATAAATCATGTAAATGGAGAAGCAGAAGCCACTGACCCCCAGAATCAGTGCTGAGTGGCTTTCAAATTAGCCTTTCATTGTAATGGACATGAGTGTTTAACTTGGAAATGCAGTATGACAATCTCTCTGCATGTAACTTATTCTGTGGCTCTCTTTGTCTGCTCTGGAATATATTCAAAGAATTTTACTAAAACACTTTTATTCATTTTACTCCAAACAAATGTACAGAATTTCGTGTCTTTTACAGATCAGACTGTTAAAACGGGGAGAAAATCCCATTTTTCTAGCACTAGTGGTCAGTGCTGCTTTGTTACAGACACTTTTACCTCTTCCCCATCCTTTATTAAGTGTCTTTATCTTTTATGGATTTGCAAGGATAGAAGTGGAGTGCTTCTTTTTGGCTTGGACAGTGTTAGCTTTGCTCTGCTCTTTTGTGTTGAACACCAAACCTGTTTGGTCCAACAGTGAGACTGTCTTGAAATTGAAATTTTATGTCCAAGGAAACAGTTACTGAACATAGCATTTATGTGTTCAGTTCAGATATTTATAGCTAAATATCTTAAAACCTGCTGGACTCTGTGTATCTCTCTATGATCTTTGCTTTTCCACAGTTTGCAGTTTCCAGGCTTATTTGCTTCCTATAAAATATTTAATAAAGTAGGAAAAAAGAAAATGTTTTAAGAGTATCAGGAATGTGCCTCAGTGTTCACACACTTTAAAGTCAGCCTGTGCAGTTTGAAAGTTTAACCAAGAGCCGTCTCCTTTGTAAAGAATGCAGATAATTTTTTCTCTTGGGGGGAAAAAAAATAAAAGAAGAAAAAAAAGTAACCTGATATGAGTCTGACAGTGTCGTTTAGTTAAGTGATTCCATCTGTTGCTTGCTATTTCCCTTACTCATGACCTCTCTTTTTCTCTCCCCCTCCTTCTCCTTTAGCCCCTCTGAGGAAAGCAAAGTTTGTTGAGAGCCCTCGAATCCCAGAGTCTGAGCTTGGCTCCCCAACCCTCTCTGCCCAGAAGCTGGACGTTGATGCATTCTGTCCTGGTAAGCTGCATGCGAAGGCTCTGGGAGAAGAGAGTCGACAGGCAGAAAGATTTTTAAATGTATAATATCGCTCCTTTGGCTAGATGATTGGCTGGACCTTCCCTAGCCAAGTTTCACTGTCTTGGAAATTTGAATCGGCATTAATTTCTGCTAAGTGCCCATTTACTTTTGTTTCCTGCAATTTTGCATGTGGCTGCTCTTCCCTCAGAATAATTTAGGAGGTCTAGAGAGTTGCTTTTGAAAAGATAAAAACGCTGCTTTAAATTTTATTTTTAATGTTGATCTGCAGAGAGGCTGGAATAAACAGAATCTCAGAAACACCATTAAATCAGCTAAAGCAAAACTGTGGGACCTTGTTACTTGCATCCAAGAATATTGGGGTGTTTACTTCTATTTACTTTTTAAAGAAATACCTTCTAATTTATGTATCCTGTAGCAGTTGCTCTGAAACGTATACATGTTGCTTGAGGCCTCTGGTTGAAAAATAAATAGAAGTGGGTCATGTCCCTTCCTAGCTCAACCCTGTTCATGTCTGTCAGCTCAGGCAGGCATTGCCTAAACCCTGCAAAGCCAGCACATGTGATTGCCTAGAATCTGCAGCTCAGTATCATTTCCCAGATTCTTCCACACTTGGAAGTGGCAACCTGGGGAGGGCTAGAGACTGTGGAGCTGCTGGGACAAGGCTGAAAACAGCAGCAAGTGTTTTGGTGGATTTTGTGCTGAATTCTGAAGTTTCTTCCCCTGGTTTTCCTTGATTATGAACCAAAGGGATCTATACTGATTATAAGCTTTGGATGGAAAAAAGAGTATTTAATATGTTGAAATGGTGGGCAAATGTGTGACATCTGCCTCTGAAATCTGTAACTAAGGTCATATTAATAAATGACTATGAAATCAGGGTGTTGCTTATTTCTGTGTCTGATGAACTTGAAGAAGAACTTGTAGAGTACTCAAAATTGGAGGAATTAATTGAATGTTGTCCAGATTTTGAATGTGAGCTTTCTTGAATGTATGGTGTCTGAAAGAGAAGTTGTCTCAGAAAATCACAAGACAGTTCCTGTGCTTGGCAATGCCTAATTTGAGACCACAGTTGCCTTGAAAAGTGCTGCTCTTTTTTCAGTCATCATGCATTACAATTAAAATTGTGCTGCTGCAGCCATTTTTTCTAACTGAATGGCTTCAACTGTCGTGTTTGTAATTGTTAATAATTATAAACTTATTATGATTGCATCCACAGAGAATTATCATTGCATTGTAAGATTAAAAAGCCATAACTTCCACATTCCCACACCCGGACATGTGCCTCGCCTCTGCCAGATGTTTGGAGGGCAGGACTCCTGCCAGGCCCTGGAATGGGCTCTGACAATGGGATCTGCAATTTCTTTAATTTCTTTTTCTGCTATTTGATCTCCTTCTCTTGCTAATAGTTTAGTGATCTGAAAGGAGAAGTGGAATTTTGTACTGCCTTGAAGTGTCATTAAAGGAACATGATGCATCATTAAGGAAGGAAAAAAGTAACAATGGCAGAGTTGTCACAGAGGAATCATAGAACCAATAAGGCTGGAAAAGCTCTTTAGAGCTATTGAGTCCAGCCGTAAACCCAGCTCTCCCAAGGCCACCATGAAGCTATCTCTCCATACATGTCCCCAAAATGTCCCCAAGTGCCATCTTGGAATAGGGAAATAGGATAAGAGCAGAACAGTACATGCCAGGGAAGAGCAGATTTGGAGTCAAGGTAGAAAGGCTGGGGATTCATGTTGTTTCAGTTTCCTTAAATGTGATCCCAGGGGGCTGTTCGGGAGCTGCTCTCTTCATGTGTGCCCGAGTCCAGGGACTGTGGCCAGGTTTATGTTGACAGTTGGGACAGGCAGGGGAAGAGGGAAGGGTAGAACACATTGATAAAGGATTTCTGAAGCTTCTCATGGAAGAAACTGCCTGAATTTATGCATCCTTCTGTGAAAGTAGCAGTAATGTGGGGGCTGGAGGTTTTCCCGGTCTGAGAGGCTGGATTGAGGGAGCTGAGACATGACACCTTGGAAGAAGTAGGTCATTGGTAAAGAGGAAGATCCTTGTGTAAAGAGGAGGAGAAAGAACAAAGTTGTGGTCAAATCACAGGAACCAAAGGGGACATGGCATCCAGTTCCTGATGGGAAGGTGGAGGAAGAGTCTTTCTCTGGATAATAGCAAAGATTCAGGCACTGCTTGGAATCAGTTTTCTGAGGAAATACAACTCCTTTCTTCCGTGCTAGGCTTACATTAACCCTGTTCTAAAATGTGTGCATCCTGTGAAGGATATAGCACACAGTGCTAAATCCTGTGCGTTTCCAAGAATAATGGTGTGAGTTGAAAGAAGGAAGAAAATTAGGCTGATGATCTTCCTAGCAGTGGAGGGGAGGTAGAGTGGTTTTTAATGTGACCCCTGACAAAAAATGTAATTCATTATACACTTGAAAGCAGTTTAAAACACTAAATAGCAAAGAAAAGAGAACATCAGCCACTCAGCATATATAGGAATAATAATTTTAATTTGGGAGGTGAAATTTTGCTCAGTATCAAAGTGTTTATTTTAAGGCTTCAGGCAAATTTCAGCATATTCCAGGGAGGTGGTTTCCTGAGCAACCGCAGTGCCACCGCTCGGCCCCTCATGCTGCTGGGGGAAAGATTTGCTTGTGACATCTTCAGTGTGAGTCAGTGTGGGGGAGTGACGTGCTCCCAATGTTCCAACTCTGAGGAAGGAGAAAGAAGATCACGATACTGAGTGTCTTTTGAGGGAAGTTCTAATACCAAGCACAAATAGTGACGTTTTAAGCTGGGTATAATTTTTTTTGTTGTTTATTACATTCACCGTATAGAGAAAATAGTGTAGATAGTTAAAAATTAATTAAATCTTGCTACATGAATTTGGAAATTGGCCCATATTTTATAGCTATTGCAACTACCATGATGGCAAAAAAGCTGTTCCATGACTTTGAAAAACCCCTTTCTACCAGAATTATCACAGAACCTGAGTTGAAAGGGGACCCATAAGGATCATCGAGTCTCAAATTATGTTTCTGTAGATGTTTTTGTCGTTGCAGAGGTTGTTCAGATTTCATCCACCACTTCCTGACTTGAAGTGTCCCTGGTGGAGAAGGAGGTCTTCCTTGTCTCTTCCCTTTGCAGGTAGTGAGACCCTGGCACAGGTTTCCCTGGAAATGTTCAAGGCCAGGTTGGATGGGGCTTGGAGTAACCTGGTCTAGTGGATAGTGGAACTGGATGAGCTGTAAGGTCTGCTCCAACCCAGACCATTCTGTGACTCTGTGACTTAGCAGAAACTTTGTAAGGAGGGTCTTGGAAGTTTTCTGATCCATCTTCGTTCCTTGTCTCTGCTCCAGTCCTGGAGGCATTTCAACAGAGCCATTTGTGTTTTGTCAACCTTCTGAAGGCAGGGAGGCTCAGGATGACACCCTCATATTCATCATTGCTCTTCAAGGAGGATAACACAGAATAGCAAGAATTGACCTTCAAAGCTCTGTTGTTAAACTGTCAAACCTTTTCTGCAGTGATTCTGGTGACTCAGTGCAATGTGTAGGGGTTTTCCCCCACTTTATCCAAGAGGTGTGATCACTCCTGCCAAGAGGCACTGCTTGCGTGGTGAATGCTGTCCTGACTTTTTGGTTCTTACTTGTGGTCATGAGGGCATCTTTCTTTGAGCTGCTTTTTTTTTTTCATGGTAGTTAAAACATGTTTTGAGTTCTGAGTGCTCAGAAAACCTATTGGAAACTATCAGAGATGGATGGTGCTTTCAGGTAATGGCCTTTTGCCTCAGATTAATGTTTGCAGTTGCATTTTATGAAATTTATAACCTTGTCATTGTGTTCCAAAGGCTGTGTCTGTTATGACATTATCTTTTAATTTGAGTAATTCCTTCTTCAGAAATTTTGGGACACAAATCTTGAGTGTCTGGTGTGTTTGTTGCACATTAGGCTGGCAGGTGTCTGTTTTCAGCCCTGATGGAGTTAGGAATCACTGTGGTGCTCCTGCCACAGATGGGGGAGGGGAGTAATTTACCATGGCAGCAGCACTTGTGTTCGTCTCATCACTCCTTTTTCTCTTCCTTTGCTTTAAGAGTCGTTGTGCTTGACATCTGCTTGCAGCTTCTTCTCTCTTTTTATCATCTAAAATGTGTATTTTTTATTTTACACTATCCATATGTTTCTCCTAAACACAACAAAATGCTTCTCGGGTCTTAGAAAAAGCCCGTTAAGTGGGAATGCACCATCAGTGCTCTCTCATTTTTCATTGTGAAAATACAGGCACTGAGCCAAAAAATCCTACAAAACCCCAGAAAAATTTTACCAGCAGAATTCTGGTCCAACCTCTGTCATATTGAACAGTGATGAACTGGGGGGAAGGAGAGAGAATAATCAAACCAACCATGATCTGACAAATGGTTTTACTGTCGAATCTTGTGGTCGTCCCAGCACTGTCAAGTCCACTGACCTGAAGGGAATGGGAAATCATTGTGATCAGCTCTAATTGCACAAGAGCCATAATTTGGCACATTGGTTGCTATGGAAGCAGTTGTCTTTTCACGTGCTGTTCCTGGGAGGATGCTGTTGGTTCCTTCTGTCACATCAAGACATGGAAGCAGTTTCAGAATAAAATCCTGCCTTACAGAACAAGCCCCAGTCTGGTCTGAAGTTCTGGATCAGAGGGAGGAATATTGAAGGCATTGCTAGAGTTCCAGGTGTGAATCCATTTGGGATTGGCCACAGACCAGTTGCCGTTGGGTGTCATTGAGTTTGCTTGAACTGAAAGTTGCAACTTGGAGAATAGTGGCTGGGTCTGGAGTTTAGGGTTTATTGAATCTCCTTACCAAAGTGGAGTTGTTCAAGATAAGAAGTGAAAATAATACGGATCCCATCAATTATTCTCATACATTTTAACAGTTAAATAATTGGAGACAGCATGCTTTTCTTGAAGCTTCCTAGTGCAATGTCTTAATACCCAGCCCTTACAACCTAGGGTTTGGGTTCATCTACCTGGAAGAGAAAAAAGGGGGAAAAAAAGAAGGGAAAAGGCTGAAAATTATCCACATTGTGTTTTTGTCATGAAAGTGTTTCAGCTGCTTTCAAAGATGTAACCCAGGTGGCACCTGAGGTGTGTTTCACTTCAGATACTTCAGCAACAGCAGCCTAGCACCTCTGGCTGCCCATGGGGATGGATCCCAGGGAATCTAAGGAATTGTTTTGCCTCAGCAAGCAGCAGTACTTGCTTTCATCAGGCCTGTTGGGAAACAGTAGCACTTTTGTGCTAATAGTTTGGCTTTTTGAATATTTATAGCTTTCTTCTGGCGAATAAATACGTACATAAGCAAACCAACCCTGATGGTTTTGAACGATCAGTGATGGGCCTGCAAGGATCAGTGTAAAATCTCTTCTTCCATGTCTGAGCAGGTGGGGCAGATTTTTCGTTGATAGTGACTCTCTCAGAGGAGTTTCCTCTTTGAGTGTATTATTTTTTGACAACAAGAGCAGCCACAGCTTCTCTGGGCAGCCTGTTAGGAAGTGTGTGTAGTGTCAGACACAGTCCCAGCAATGTCCATGCTCTGCTCTAAAGAGGTGGAAGGTTTTGTCGTAAAAATGTAGCTGGAGGAGAGGGGAGAGAAAGCAAGCCAACTTTTTCAAAGTGCTGAGGCATTTTAGCAGTGCAACCAATGGGTGATGCTTCCCTGGATCCATATTGCACCTCCCTCAATAAACCAAACAACTGTTGGCCTTGTGATATTTCTGTTCTTACTCAGCGTCTGTCAGGCTGGATTAGCTGTGTGTTGGCACTCGGTGATAGCACCATCCCAGCTGTGTTTGGGCTCCTGCTTGTAATGCCCTTGATGTCTTTACACAAACTTCATTTTACTTCTTAGTTCCCTGTTGAGTTCTTTAGGTGGCATTTAATTTGAAGTTAGTATTTATCTTGTGTTTATGCCTGCCCTAAGTAGAAATACCAGGCTGCTAAGTGAGGCAGAGAGGAAGGAGATGATGGTTGCTGGAGGTCTTGGTCGTGCTGATTAGTGACCAGAGTGACTCATCAGTCCTTCCTTTTTCCTTCTGGTTCAGATACTTATTCCCAAATACTTTAGAGTCTAGAGGAAGTGGTCAGTAATTCTACTTCTTTTTTTCCTACAGTGTTTTGGGATGCTGTTGTTTTGTTTCTCCTGTTTATGGAGGCAGTATTCATTTTACCATGATTGTTAGTGGTAACAATAGCAGAAGGGGTGGTTGCATTTGTAGGAAACTGCTCCATTCTTTTATAAGCCTGGTTCACGTGTCCCAGTGGCTACGGATGAAAGCCTTTGAATTTCAGTGATGCTGTGGAGAGCTGCTCATAAGTGAAAATAGGCAGTTCTCTGAAAGCCACACCAAGACTTGCGCACTTTTGCCAGTTGCTGTGACTTCCTCACCCTCTCCAGGACTGTAGAACAAGAACTTCTTTATTCTTATCCAGAGTTACTGTTGTTCCCCTGCTGAAATTGGCTTCAGTCATCTGTCCCATCTGCTCTGTTCTCCAGGGCAGCACAGTTGCCCTTGGACCCTGAAGAAAGGAGATCAATTTGCCCATAACCTCCTGTACCACAGCAGATTTTCTGCCTCATTAAGCAGAATTTTTGACATTTTATGTCACTAATTATTTGAATCCAAATAGCTTGGAAATAATTACCTTGAGTCCAAACATGACCATTTTGGCCAGGTGCCAGTTTGAAAGTGCAGCCTTGCTTGGAAGCACTGGTTGTACCAGCCTGGCTTCAAATTCCTCCAGTTCCCTGGAGTTTACTGCAGGCTCCAAAATCTTTGTGTTTGGACTGAGATTGTTGCAGCCTTCCTCCCCGACTCCTGTGCTTGCTGGTTTTGTTTTCTCAGAGTTAATTCCTCACTGACTTTTCTGAATGTTCCCATGAGGAGCCCTGTCCCTGGGGGGAAGCCTGCTCCCATCACATATGGTCAGCACTTCGAGCAGGTCCCCGCTGCTGGTCTCCACTCCTGGCTGCTGGCAGAGTCTCCCTGGGGTAGCATTCCTGGGCTTCCTGCTTGATCCCTCTCTATTCTTGGCATAGGTCTTACCTGGCAAGAGGTGCTGTGGTGATGTGTGCACTTACCTGTGCATCTGTCGCCTCTGTCTGCCCCCTTCAGTAACTTCAGTGGTATTTCTCCATCTGCATTTTATGTATGAGCTTACAGCTCCTACTCGGTGTAACTTCAGGGCACTGTGAGGACAGTGTGGGTGATTTTATTTGAGTGGAGTAGTTTATACTTTAGAGAAAGAACAAATTTTAAATGGTTCTCATCTACATGGACAGTAGAGTCTTCCCTCTCCAGTCATGTGAAGATACACAATTAGCAACAGCCCTCGACATTGGTTCTGTTAGAAAACAGCCCCAAAAGAGTCAGAGAGTAGCAGACTGGGTTGGGCTAGAAGGGACCATTCCACCTGCTGCCAAGGGCAAGGAGCCTTCCACTAGACCAGGTTGCTCTGAGCCCTGTCTAGCCCGACTTGTTATTCTAGAAGCTGGAAACAGTAAATTATTCTATCTCTGTAGCAGTTATTACATCCAAGCAGAACTTTTGAAATCTTCCTCAGGTATGTAATGGTAGTAGATTTTCAAGATTGTTGTCAGTGTTGTAAATGCAAAGACCATAATTTAGTCAGATTGCTTTGAATGAATTTGTCCTGTCCAGCCATTTCCCCAGCACCACCACCAAGTTCACCACTAACCCTGTCCCCAGGTGCCACATCCTCGTGGGGATGGGGACTGCACCACGGCCCTGGGCAGTTGCTGGACAACCCTTTCCAAGAGGAAATTTCCCCTAATCTAAATCTAAATCTTTCTAATTCTAATGCCATCTAAACCATTCCTGGCCCAGCCTGAGGCCGTTCCCTCTCCTCCTGTCCCTGGAGCACAGCCCGACCCCCTGGCTGTCCCCTCCTGGCAGGGAGCTGTGCAGAGCCTCAAGGGCCCCCTGATCCTCCTTTTCTCCAGGCTGAGCCCCTTTCCCAGCTCCCTCGGCTGCTCCTGGGGCTCCAGCCCCTTCCCCAGCTCTGTTCCCTTCCGTGAACACGCTCCAGCCCCTCAATGCCTTTCTCAAAACTGACCCAAGGATTGAAGGTGCGGCAGTTCAAAAATTGACATTTACAGAGATGCGTATAGGGCAGCCTTCATCCTTAGTGGTTAAATTTTTTTAAATCTCTTCTTGATGTAAACAAGACTAATGAAAAAATCTTCCATTAATTCTGAGATTAGGGGGATATGCAGAAATGGTCAAGGACGTTTCCCAAATACAGCTCAAGTGTATCCAGAATAATTTAAAGCAGATGTACATAATAATGGGACAGATTCAGGTCACATGGAGGGAGGGAAGTTGTTAGATAAAACTTTGCAGTTACGTAATTGAAGATCAGGGTCCTAAATAGTTTCATTTATTTCTGGCCTTCCATAGGTGCTCATTCTTTGCACATAACTGTTCTCTTTTTTTCATTGCTAATTCAAGAATTTTTGATTTCCTAAAGGTAAATCAGTCTCATACTCAGGGACAGATGCCACTAAGGGAAATGTTACCCAGTTCTTGTTAGATATTCACTTAAAATAGATATCAGATGTTTTGAAAGTAAAAGTACAGCCGTTAAACCAAAAATATTCTGTGGACTATAGATGCATTGTTAATGTCTCCCAGGGGCACAACCCTCCATCATTTATCTAGAATTAGATGATGGTGGCTATCAAACCAGTCACAGAATAACCAAATAAATCATAAAGAAATTTCATTTACTTGTGAGCAATTGCTGCTGAAATATGTGCCAGCTTTCAAATAGGAATTGAAAGGAAGTAACAGAAACACTATTTGAAAATTACAATGTACAAAAACATTGTACACTTTGAATGGTTTCTTGAAAAGAGCAAACCTAATAACTCTGCCATAAAATGATATATTTGGTTTTCAAAGAATACTCTGAACATTTATGAGCACTTATGAACTTCATCCTGCTGCATGTGATGCCTACAGAGGTGTTAGAGTTGACCCTTTCAGAAATCCAAAGGGTGTTTGTAGATAAGACATCTGAGAGAGCTGCCAGGCTCTGTGCAATGGCTCCTAAATGGCATAAATCAGGTAAATTCCAGGGTGAGTGGCAGAGATCTGCTGACATATTTGAAGTGGGTTGAATTTTTTGAAGGGGGGATCAGAGGTATTAAATTGCTTGACAAGCTCAGGTTGCATTCATTCTAATTTGCATTTCTGCAGTTCAGTCAGAGGAAAAAGTCATTAACTTAAAAAGAGGCAGAAGTAGATGAAAAGTATGGGGGTGTTCAGTGCTGGGATCTGCTAAAATTGTTTAAAATAAAGAGAAAAAGGTATCTGTTTGAGCTTTAGGTATTTCTACTCTTTCGGAAATATCTAAATAATTGAATGTTTGATTTAGTTATTGTTGCCAATGACTTTAGTGTAGCATTTGATCTTTGCTCTTGCAGTATGAAATGGATGAGGAGCTCTTGGGGGAAGCTCATGGCAGAGCTGCTTCATGTCCTTCCACATCCTGAGAGCCCCCCTGGCCTCACTGCTCCCAGCCCTTGTCCCAGCTGATGGATCCATCGATCCATTGATCTCTCCTCTCTCCCATGTCAGCCTCACCAGGCTTTGCACAGCCTGCCCTGCCTTAGACTCACGCCTCTCCCTGGAGCACAGACCTCCTCCAGGCCCCTGATCTCATCTTCTGCAGTCTGCCTGTCCCCCCAGGCCACATTGGACAGGTCTCGGAGCAACCTGGGATAGTGCAAGGCTCTCTGCCCATGGCAGGGGGTGGCACTGGATGGGCTTTAAGCTCCCTCCCATGCTAAACCTTTCCATGATTCTGTGGAGTACAATGACAGACTGGTTTGGGTTGATGTTGTGCTTCCAATGCTCTGCCACTAGGACTGTTATCAAAACACATCATTATCATCCCCTGTATCTTCCGTGTACCTACACAATAACGTGGAGTAAGCCTGTAGTTTTTTGTATTTTACAGGAGAAAGCCAGGTTTGTGCCCCGTGGAGATGTTTCAGGCGTAGTTAAAGAAGCGGGGGGTTAAGGACAAAGTTAAACTCAACCTCCAATGAGTGAATTTTGGTTACGAGTTGTTCCCAGCGCTAAGCCAAAGGAAACTGGCTGTGCCCAGTGCCCTGCACCTGGGCATTCCTAAATCCATTCAGGTGGGCAGTGCAGAAGTAGATCCAGCTGTTCCTTTCTGCCCAGATGTGTAAGTCAGCATCATTTGAATATTTTTAATATCATGGTTGTGAAGACAGAATGAGGAATGCACAGTTAGCTGTGGAGACATAAAAGCCAGGGAATGGCCTTTACCAAAGAAGTCTGCCTTTAAAAAGGTAGTTTACCGTTTTAACAAAAGAAATAACCTTGGAAATAGAAGACTGTCTAGTTTTCACTTTACATAAATGTCTCTGTTCTGGCTTGGGCTCCTAGAGCCAGTAAATGCCCACAGATTGACTGTGGGTGGTCAGCAGTTCCACAAATTGGGCCATCCGTCTAAATTTGTCTCTCTTAAATCTATGGGATTTACGTCAGCATTGGTTGAAGCAGTACAATGGAGATTCAATAACTTAGCTTACGTGGACCTACTGTATCATCCATTTTCATAGCAGGGAAGCTGCGGTGGAAGGACAGCTCCGGGTGCTCAACTCCCAGAGCTGGTGGAATGCAGGAATGCAGTTGTGGTTGCATGGAAGATGCTCCTGGGTTTTTAAATTGCAATAGTGTGGATGAGACATCCAGAAATTGCTGTAAGCTTCTGTGAGCTGTATTCTATGAGGTTAAATGGGACTTTATGGAAGCAACTGGCTTAAATTTCCTGAGGTTTTGTGCGTATCCCAGATTCTATGATTTGTGGGTTTCAGTTAAGTTACCAAAAAGCAGTATTTTATTTAAAGGAGCATCCTTTTACTGTTGCTGCAGGCTGAGTGCTGGAGGAGCCCAAACCAGGGCAGAGCTGGGAAATGGAGATGGGCTCTTTTCCAGATTGTACATTATCAGATGAATAATTAACTGCAGACTAATTGCAAATTCTAATCAGTCTCCTATAACTGCATTAAGCACAGTATTACTTCAGTGGAATGTGGTAAGAACTTGACCTTCAGGCTTTAACCTCGCTGCTGGTGTGAGCAGGAGGGAACTTGACTTTTGGAACCGAAATTACACGTGTGATAGTACAAGTCAAAAACCTCCATAGACTAGGTATAAAATTAAAGGGATACAGAAATGCTGGTATAGATGCCCGGCCTTTTCCTGGTGTGCACTGCGAGCTGGAGGCTTGTCTGTGCTGCTTTCCCTACAGGTCGTGGGAAAAAGAAATAGAAGAAATTATTAGGAATGTTGCTTTTGGCCTGTTTTGTAGACTTGATGAGGAATTGGCAGGCAGGCTACTTTGTGCCATGGCCCATAGGATGAGTGCAGAAGGTGAGTTGTATCTGGAGAGACTTGATTTCTATATGGCCATGAGTGTGTTGGGGACAGCAGGTGACAGTGGAAGTTGCACGTGTATTTTCTGGTCTTTTCTGTTAACTATTCAGTAGCACAGGCTGATGCTCTGCAGCTCACGGAGCACCTTCCAAGTGGCTCTCATAGCCTTGTCTTCTTTGTGAATAATTTGGAGGCAGTTCCTGTGCCTCCAAGAAACAGAGGGAGGAGAGCAAACACTCTTTTCTCCAATGATGGTCCAGGTAATCTTGTTCCCTGGTAGCTCTGGTGCTTCTGCTACAGGGACAAGATACTTAGGTGTGTTTCCATGGGAGGTGCTTAGAAAGTTATAACAAGTAGTGAGAGGAGAATCAGCAGTTAACATTGGAGACAACTTATATCTATGGTACATGACCTAAAATTAATCACCAGCATGGAATGGTAAAACAGACTTGAAAACCCAGATACTAAGGGTACACAGCAGATAGTGGTGGTGTGTGTTGGTAAAGCCATTGAGCAGCAGCCAAAGTAAACAACTCCTGTCTGAATCTGTTTTCTTCTGTTTAGGTGATACTGAGCAAGAGCTGGGACCCCCTCCATCCGTAGATGAGGCAGCGAACACACTCATGACTCGCCTGGGCTTCCTCCTCGGAGAGAAAGTCACAGAGGTTCAGCCAGGGCCCCAGTACAGCATGGAGGTGCAGGACGAGAACCAGGTATGGCCCCCCTGATCCCCAGTGACATGCATTGGGATCACTGTGGAGTTTGGGGGAGGGTGGTTATTGTCTAATTCCATGGCAACCAGGTGTCTCCTAAGGATGAAATAATGGTGCTGAGGTAAAGGTTGTATCTCCTCATCATGTGGTGACTCATATTTACAGAACAGCAGGCTGTAGTTCAGGGATCAGCCATGTGAGACAGCTTCTGTTGTTTTTCTGTTTCTGCAAATGCAGGAGTGGGCAGTGTTTCTAATCAGATTATAGTGACCAAAATAATCTGTACTTGCCTGGCATCTTCTCTGTGGTATTTCAGAAGTACTTTAGTAGTGTTACATAAAGACTGACAATGTCTGCAGAAGGGAGAGGAAAATAGTAATAGCCTGATTTTACAGATAGTCACAGTTCTTGCTCATATTTGCCCAACAAGGTGATTTCATGCTTGAAAACAGATAAAGAAGGCAAATCATAAAATCTTTATTGTGATGGAGCTTGTTACATCCCTGGCTGGCTGGAAGGCTTTTGGCTATGATACAGATTTTGTAGAAGCTGTCTGAGCCTGAGTTTCTCCCTCCTTTTCCTCAGGTGTGAACAATTTGCAGTTTTGCTGAGAGTGAAAATAGGAGGCCTTTCCCTCCCTTCCCATCCCTTTTTGCATTTAAATGGAGAGATGGATGACCCCCCACGATGTAGCAGAAGAGCACAAAACTCACTAGCTACTTCCAATTCTCTGTTCTTTTGTCATTGGGTGATTCTGCATAAGTCACTCGGATATTTGGCATTTAAATGGGATTCAGAGAACCTGAATTCTTTAAAAAGAGAGTCAGTGAAAAGTGGCCTGTCCTCAGCACAGAACAGATGTGGACCTGCTGGAGCAAGTCCAGAAGAGGCTACAGAGCTGCTCCAAGTGCTCTGGAGCCAGGCGGGGAGAGCTGGACATGTTCAGACTGGAGAAGAGAAGTGCCAGGGAGGGCTCAGAGTGCCTAAAGGGGCTCCAGGAGAGCTGGAGAGGGATGTTGGACAAGGGATGGAGTGACATGAATGGCTTCCCACTGCCAGAGAGCTGTGATAGATGGGATGTTGGGAAGCAATTCCTCCATGTGGGGGTGGGCAGGCCCTGGCACAGGTGCCCAGAGAAGCTGTGGCTGCTCCTGGATCCCTGGAAGGCCAGATTGGGTTGACTGACTGACACAAGACATTTTTGATCTCCTGCATGAGCTAGCTTGATGGAGAGCCAAGAAATGCAATTTGTAAAGTTTTTGCCTTTAACACATATGTTACACTTTTAACACTTCCCATTCAATTTTTTAAAGCAAGTTGTGGATTTAAAATTGACTGTACTATATATTGGGCTAGAAAATGTCCTTTGAACAGATGCCTGTTTCAACTGAATACTTCAAAGCTAAGCAGAGCTTTCTGTTATAAATGGTTCCTTTTATTGTTACCTTTTAACAAAAATTAAAATCCCATCTTTTCTCTAAAGCCAAAGATGTCTTTGGAGAATAAATAATAGAAAAAAATCTAAAGAGAAGTAGCAGAGACTTGTCCTCTAAACTAAATTGGTATGTTGGGCTATGTGCTAATTTTTGCATGAAAAAGTTTTCTAGGGCCTTTGAATGCTATTCATGTTTGGGAGAAGATAAAGAGGAGGCCAGTTCCTCAATTGCCAAGTTAATTTTTTCCCTCCTTTGTAAGCGTCTCCCGATGTCAGCACTTGCCTTGAATCCTGGAATACTCAAGGCTGGAAGTGACCTCCTGAGGGCAACCTGGCAGGGCTGGCTTCAGGGAGGGCCCACGGCGCTCGGGGCTCGTCCAGGCAGGGTTGGAAGATCTGCCCTGGTGGAGATGAGTGGGCTCTCCTGACAGCCTGTTATGGGCTCACCAACTTCAACTGTGAAAAACGTTCTTCTTCTACCTGATAGAGAATACCCTCGATGGAACCTGCCACTGTAGCTCCTTCTCCTTTGCTTTTCCACTTCTGAGAGTAGCGTGGTTGTGTCTTCTCTCCAGGCCTTGCACTTAGTGGAAGGGTGCAGCTATCCTTGGATCCAGTCCTTTCTGTAGGCTGAATGAATATTCTCTATCAGCCTCTCCTCCTCTCCATCAGCCTCTCCAGCTCAGCCCCAGCCATCTCACATTTCTGGGGCCCTCCTCTGACTCTGCCACTTCCCACTGGCTGTCTCAGCAAACAAATCCTGTCCAAGCTAAAGTTGCTTCTGAATTGAAGCAAATTTTGGGAAAACTTACCCAGATCTCCATCCCAAACTGAATGTCTTCCACTTCCCTATTTCTAGTCGTGTTGAAAATCACACAGGGAGATGTTTATGGGATTTGCAAAGATTAATTCTTCTATTAATCATTGATTAATTAAAATCTGACTGACACTTTGACCAGTAATTTGCTCTTGAATCTAAAAATTAGAACATTTTTTTTGTTTTAATGCGTTTATTTATGTGAGCAGAGCAAATAAAACATTCTCTATTTCAAAAGGTGCTGCTTGTTATTCCAGCCGTGCCTTGCCTTCTCAGGAAAGACAATAATTATTTGCCATCTCACCAGTGCTTATGCTGAAAGGAATATAAGGAATGGGAGTTTTGCACTGAACCTGCCCAATCTGTACATCTCTATGTTGCCTTTTACCCCAGTTGCCGTATTTTGAATATATCCAAGAATATATTCTCTAATCTAGATTGTAATAAAATAGTATGTTTTCTGTGCTTTTTAATCACGATTTCCTTAGTGGGAGATCCCAAATGCTCAGGATTAAATCCTTTTTCTCCTACTTTTTTGGGAAATTCTTTCTAACTCTATTGTCTGCCAGAGCAGCACAAAGGACATTGAGGTTCTGGCAGAACAGACTAATTTTTCAAAGTTCGGTGAAAATGTGACAGATGAAACAGCAGCAATAATAATACAGAATGTTCTGTCAATGGAAATTTATATTTAAAACTTGCACAGAGGAACATTTTTTTATATTAATACAAAAATAAAACATGTCAATCAATGCCAAGTGATATACTGTGTTATTTCATAATTTCCAGTTGCAAGGAGCTTGTTCCTCAGGAGCTGCATTGATAACACAGCAAATAAAGGAACATCTATCACTTCTGGCATTTCATGAAACAATAGTTTTATCAGCTGGAGGGAAGATGAGTGTACCATCCTTGCATTGAATTTTAATTTGCTTTAAAGTGCAATGATTTCTATGTTTTAAAGTCAGTTATTTTGTACTGAGATAAGTTTCAGTGGGGATTTGTTTAAAATGACAGTTAAAAAAAAGACAGAAAAACTCCACAATAAGGAATTTATAATAGTAATAAAGCTTTACATTCTGGAAGATCCCATATGTAAGCTGATCCAATTTTTAGATGCTGTGGTTTGAGATTGGCAGGTGCTTCTGGAGATCCTGGAAACCAACCTTCTGCTTCAAGCATGGCCAGCTGAGATTGGGTTGGGTTATTCCCCACCTGGAATTCTGTGTACAATTCTGGTGCCCCCAACAGAAAAAGAATATGGAACTGATCAGAGCTGGGCAGAGGAGAAGCATCACCCCCTGCCCCTGCCAGCATGACCCTTCCACATGCATCCCAGGATTCCCTTGGCCTTCTTTGTCCAAAGCTCTCTAATTAAAGTACCTTACACTTGATGCAGTTCATTGGACTGTTAATGAGTTAAAGAAAATACTAGAAAAAGCTGATTAAATGTCTGGAGTCCCATCAGCTGTGATAAATCAGAAGATAATCCCACTGTGATGGGTAGCTCAGTCAGAACATTTGTGTGGCACAAGCCAAACAGCAAGACAAAAAGAGCCCGGCATTAGGTTATATTAATAATAACAATAAACCCTGTCAATTTGAAAGGGAAAAAATAATGGAATATTTTCACTGAATATGACACACAAATAGTTTTTAATTTGGCCACTACAATGAATGAGTTAGAAATAATTTTGTAAAACTAAAAGCAGATTTGGAAAAATCAGTAGTGCATTTAGACATCTGAAAATGTGCAGTATGAGGAGATGGAAAAGGTTTGTAGAGAGGGAAAGCGCATGATAGGTGATGTAATGAATGTGTGAAACCAGAATATTCAGAGAGCCAAAATTACCAGAGCAGTCATCTTGCCTGCAGTTCCTAGAAGGCACTGGGGGAAAAGGAAGGGTACTGGTAAGTGCCTAGAATGTGAAAGAATGGAGAGTAACAGTAACTGGACTTACCAGGGACACTTCAAATTGGATGGAGAGAGGAGAGTTGCTTTACTTATCCCAGGTACTTCAAGAGAGATGACATGTGTCGGCAGCCACCACGTACACTGCAGGTATTTAGAGTCACTGCATCATTAAGGTTGGAAAAGACCTCCAAGATCATCAGGTCCAACCTTTGGCTGAATCCCACCATGTTACTGAAGCATATCACTAAGTGCCACCTTGATTTGTTGGAATGCTTGCCGGGATGGCGACTCCACCACCGCCTTGGGCAGTCCATTCCAGTGCCTGACCACTCTGTCAGCCAAGGAATTTTCCCTGTTGTCCAACCTGAGCCTCCTGTGGTCCAACTTCAGGCAATTTCCCCTTATCCTGTTTCATGTTGCTTGGAAGAAGAGACTGACCCTGATGGATACTACGGGGAGATTATAAATTAGCATGGAAATACTCACGCAGTTAATTTTCTACTGTGTTGGGATGTCTGTGTTAATGCACAAACCGGCCAGTGGAACTGTGACATTGGCACCGTGTCCCTGGTTTGCTGCTGTGCTGATCCATGTTGGGGATATTCTGTAATTAGGCTGAGATGGATTCAGTTCCCTCTGGCACGAGAGCAGAGCTGAGGGGTGGCTGAGGGGCTGCCCCATCCCCCTTGCCAGGGCTGCTCTGTGTTGCCTCCAGCACCACAGCAGTTACAGTCTGAGTAAGGATTTTTACCAAACCCATGGGAATACTTGGACAAAGTAGATTTTTTCCTGGTAGCTTCACATGGTAGCTGCCTCCTAATATAAAACACCATTTTCAACTTTTAAAAAGTCCCTCCCAGGCATTTTTTGAGTTTCAAATATGTAACGGGGAGCAGGAAGAAAAATTACATGTGAAGCCTGTTATGCAGTTTGCAGGTATGATGCTTTCTGTTTTCTCCTTCAAATGCCACAGAGAAGGGGATACAAAGCCACACAATTACATGGGGATGCTGACACAGAACAAAAGAAATCTCATTTAACAAATTCCAGATGGGGAATGAACCTCTGCTGTTCCTTCCTTGGGACCAGGCTCATTGTGTGGGGAGTGAAGTGCTGGCTGCTGGGCCCAGCTGTGCTCTGCACTGTCCCCTGAACTAGGGAGACATGGGGTCTGCAGAACCAGGGGCATCAAGTGCTGAAACTCCCATTTTTTAACGCTTACTTTTTGCCCATCCTCAAGGGGCGATGGACTGACCTTCCTGAGGGTGTGGTTCTTCCAGTGCCCACCTTGTGAGTGGGTGCCTGTTCTATCAGTCAGTTCTGTGCAAGGAAGGTGTTGAAATTGCCCATTTATTTAAAAAGAAAATGTCATGAAGTCCAGTGTAAGGGTGATGAAGTTGATGTGCTGGGTACACAAGAAGTCACCTGCGCCTGCCAACCCCCTTGACCCTCCATAGCCATTTTGTCCCCTGCAGAGGCTCCAGGATGTGTCTTTAGCAGGGAGAACCTTTTTCAAGGGAGCTTCTGTATCCAGTAGCCTGTGGTTAAAACAAGGGCTTTGTCATATAGCAAATTGAATTCAAGAGGGATTTTGGATTTTTAATAAATCCATCTCCCTGCACAGGATTAGATGGATAAACTCCTCAAGTTCCTTGCACACAGTATCCTATAGGGTCTTACCAAAAATCACTTTTAAAATAACATCTTCTTTGTGCTGCTTTATTTTCCATATTATTGAGGGTTTGTTTAAAATTCATCTGGTGGGGGAAGCATGCCTGGGCAGGTAAGGGCCATCTGATATCTAGATAAGGGATCTCTGTTGTTTTCCTGGAATGGAGGAAACATTTATAGAGCAAAATTAAAACTGCAACCCCGCAAGGATTCTGGGCAGATGGAAATGGCCCAGAGGTCCTTGCAGGATTTCCTGGATATGATGATTGTACCTGTTAAGTAAAGGTGAGATCACACTGTGTGCTTCCCACTCCAGAGCTCTCCACTTCATCAGAGGCATGTAATTTACCTTTCTGTCATGTTTTTTGCTTATTTGTACTTTTTTTAAGCTTTCAATTCAATGCTAACAAAACAATAAAAACTCCCGCTCAAGTGTGGAATCAGGCTTTTGATAAATGCTGCTGTTTATGTTTTCCGTGGCTCCTACTGAAAATGGAAGCTGGGATCTCTGAAGCATGAAGGAGAGACCGAGTCTGGTGTCTGCCACAGGTGGGGGGTGGCCTGGCAGATGTTTTCATTTCGAGCTGTAAAGCACTTTTTAACCTCACCAGTCAGAGCAAATCCTCAAGTGTGAGCTGCAGAAAGACTGTCCCTCTCGCAGTGCCCGTAGCGAGTGATGTGTTCCTGCTTGCCCGTTTTGCAGAGCTCAGCGGTGACGCAGCGCATCAGCCCCTGCTCCACGCTGACCAGCAGCACGGCCTCGCCGCCGGCCAGCAGCCCCTGCTCCACGCTTCCTCCTGCCAGCGCCAGCGCCACGGCCAGGGACTGCACCTATGGCACCGTCACCAGCCCCACGTCCACGCTGGAGAGCAGGGACAGCGGCATCATCGGTGAGTGCCGGCCGTGCTCCCCCTCCTCACTGCTGCTGGCTGAGCCGCGGTGTTCTGGGCTGCTCTAGCAAGGGTTGCTTTATAGGCAGAGAATCCCAGGATGGTTTGAGTTGGAAGGGATCTGAAAGACCATCCCGTTCCACCCCATGTCAGGGGCAGGGACACATCCCACTGTACCCGACTGCTCCAGCCCGGCCTTGAACACTTCCAGGGATCCAGGGGCAGCCACAGCTTCTCTGGGCACCTGTGCCAGGGTCTGCCCACGCTCACAGGGATCAATCTCATCCCAGTATCCATCTAACCCTGTCCTCTGGCGGAGGGAATCCCTTCCGTCTTGTCCTGTTCCTCCACCCCTTGTCCCAGGTCCCTCTGCAGCTCTCCTGGAGCCCCTTTAGACACTGGAAGGGGCTCTGAGCTCTCCCTGGACCCTTCTGTTCTCCAGGCTGAACAACTCCTGTTCTCACAGCTGTGCTCCAAAGCAGAGAGATTCCAGGCATGTCATCAACTCCATGACCTCCCCTGGACTCACCCCAGCTGTTTCATGTCCCTTGGGGGACCCCAGAACTGGTTGCAGTGCTCTATTTAATAATATTATTTATCTGTGTTTGCTAATTAGGGGAATGGTTTTGCATTATTCCGGTTAATACTACAGTGACCAAAGTGATCTGTACCCCTCCATCTTCCATTCCTCATAGGTAAAACTACATAGTAGTTGGTAAAAATTAGGTGTATGAGGTTGATAACTTTGCATCAATTAATTTACTTTTGGAACTTGTTTAAATGGTGCAAGAGGAAGCCTTGGGCAGGAGCTGAACTAAATTATCACAAATTTCAATGAATTTCTGTAGGTGATGTAGCAGGTTTTTCATTTGAGTGATCTGGGGGTTGCAAGTGTAAAGAATCTGGAGAAAATAACATACAGAGATTAGTTCTGTTCAGTAACTGTACAGAGACAATGGGAAAACAGTAATGTTTGTATGACATCAGACAGGATGGTCGTCACTTGCGTGTCTTTGCCACGTGTTATAGGTTGAGTATATCCCCAGCTTAAGAAGATTTTATTTTGCCAACAATTTATGTAGTCTCAAAAAAAAAAGGAAAAAGGAAAGGCAGGTTGGTAATTTAAGGAGGTTAGTTGCACTAGTGGTTAGCATTTTGCTTGGCTGATCAGGGAATCTGGGCGTAGTTCAGCTCCTGGATGCCACAGCAACCCTTGCAGCACTTCTGCCTGCATGATCTTAAAATGCAAATGGGTGAGCTATTCTGAGCTGTGTGCCAAAGTAGGTTAATGAATCCTGGGAAAAGTCACTGCAGGATCCCACCCCCTTGCTTCCCTGCTCACCATGCCCCACCATCAGAGCTGCACCCTCTCCCACATGCAGCCCCAAAGCTGGGCTGAGTTGGACGGTCACGAGGAGTACAAGTGGATGTTTGATCCCAAATGTGTCCTGCCTGTGCCCGAGCTGTCAGTCAGTTCTAAGACATGATCAAAGGCTGAAAGGATAAAAAAAAAAGTTACAAGGTCCAGATCTTCCAATTCAGATATTCTTTATTTGTAAAGAAAAAGCAGTGGGGAATGGGGGAGAAGGTGAGCCAAGGGAAGAGTTAGGAGCAGAATCCTTTCCGTGTGAAACAGAATGGGTGATGAAAAATCCTGACCTGACTGTAACCTCTGGATAGCTTCCAGGATTTTTTGGCTCTCACTATGTAAAAACAGCCAACTGTTAATGTTCAAAAATCTGCTACTGAAAAGAAAACTGGTCAGAGAATCATGTGCTGCTCTGGGGGAACTTTGCACCTCACAGCCCCTCCAGTGTGAGCATGGAAGCTTTGCTGCTGGAATGCAGCAGAATATAGGAAAACCTCCACCAGTCTTAGCTATCCTTTGAAATAAGCAGCAAACTTTTCTTGCCAGTAGCTTCTTCCAATTACTCATTTTTTGCTATTTTTTTCCTCTTATTCCTGAGCTTGACTTTGGTTTATGGTCCAGCCCAATATATGAAAAACAAAATAGAATTAAAAACTGAAAAAAAGAATAAAGTGAAAAGGCAGCTCAGAAGACAGCTAGAGGAAAGTTGAGCATTGTCAGCTGCCACGTTGTATTTTGGACAGTGTAATAAGTGGCTTTAATGTTTTAGCTGGTAACGGTGTGAGATTGGATGGGACTCAGCTTTTATTCAAAGAGCAGCAAGATTTTAACCTTCATGGTTATGGAAAACTTCACTGTGATCCAAGCTTGCCCAAAAAGTTAATGCTAGGTCTTAAATAATCTCCCTCCTCTTGTGCACCTAACTCCACAGGTGTCTCCTTTCTGCTTTCTTATTCAAATCTCGTAATTTTAAAATCAGTTTCAAGGCATGGTGGGCTTGAACAAAGGAACAAAATTGTCATTGCTGATGGTAAAGAAGGAAAAAAGGGTAATTGGGAAACTGTTCTTGATGAGACAGGCAAAAATAAAGAAGGATACAAAAGGTGAAAGATGGACAATACAGAGAGAGCATTGAATCAAGAAGGTGATGGAGACTGATGTGGAGTTAGAGGGATGTGTATGTGCATTTCTTCTTGTGAAATTTTGAAGTTTCAAAATCCATAGGTTGCCTGGAGCTGGCTGTTGTGCCCCAGCAGCCCCAACCAGCAACTGAGCACTGGAGAGAATCAGAAGGGTAAAAATGGTTTGAGATAAGAACAACTTAATATTGAAATAGAAATAGTTACAGTAGTAGTAGTAGTAGTAGTAGTAGTAGTAGTAGTAGTAATAATAATAGTGATAATAATAACAACTATTATTATTATTGTTGTTGTTGTTGTTATTATCATCATTAATTATTATTATTATTATCATCCTCATCATTATTATCATTATTATTCCCCACCTTTCAGGTACCAACTACCCTCTTTCAGGAGGTTGTAGAGAACAGTAAGGTCTTTCTGACTCCATTTTTGTCCAGGCTGAGTTGCCCAGGTCCCTCAGCTGTTCTTCATTAGACTTGACCTCCAGACCCTTCCCCAGCTCTGTTGCCTTCTCTGGGCACACTCCAGCCCCTTCCTGTGTTTTTTGTGGGAGCATGTGTAGAGGGAAAGCTCATCATAAAAAGTCAGGCTGGGCAAGGTTAAGAGCCAGTGGCTTATGGCCACTCCTGCAGTTCCATAAGCCATTGCCTCTAGATTTTGTGCCTCTCTGTTGCAGACATGTCACTCCAGGTGTGCATGTGTGCTCTGTAAAAGGGGTGTGTTTAAATAATAACGTATGGTGGGGGGGATGGGTTGGTGTTTTGCTAAAGATCCTTAATGTTGCTACCTCTATATTAGAGTTGGACCTTTTTAACAGATTTCTTTCATGTTTACAATAGAGGTCTGCGCTTTACAGCACTAAGTACCTTGTTTCTGCAAGTAATAAACTGCAGTTTGCTGAGCTGTTGTGTCTCACAGTGTTTGCAAGGAGCTGGGCTCAGGAGGTGTGAGGGTCTCGCTCTGTTGCAGTGCTGTTTTACCCAGACCTTGCATTTCTAGCCTGAGTAGCAGCCAGGAAGGAGCCCTGCAAGGCAATCATCCCAATCTTCGTCCCATTCCTCATCCCATTCCTCCTCCTGCTTGTCAGCTGGTGCAGCAGGGAATTCAGATCTAGCGCAGAACGGTTTTAGGGTCAGGTGATGCTACTGTCGAGGTATTTTTCATTTTGTTTTAAGACCTTTGCATGCTCACCATGATTTATAACACCTCCAGGCCTGACACAGAAATGGCTTTACCTCTTTAATCTCTGTCTATTTGTGGGATTGTTATATGAATTAAGCCAGTGATCTTAATTTTTTTTTCTCCTGTTTAAGACCATTGTTGAAAGGGAAGTTAAATAGCCAGTAAGTGGTGTGGGTTTTGGCCTCAAGCCTTGAGCAGGACAGACCCCAGGGGTTTTGGTTTTGTTTTTTTTTTGCATGGAGATGCCATGAACTCACTGCCTGGTGGTGTCCAGCAGAGAATAATGTTCTAAAGGTGCCAGGGTTTTTAGGGCACAGACCACATGTGACTGCCTGAGGCTGCTGCCTTCCCTTGGGAATGCTCTGGACTTACACTTTCTGCCTGCCAAATTTTTCCGTTTGGCAGCTGGAGTGGTCGGGGTGACGTGGCTATATTTAGATGTATCCTTCTGTGGCTGAGTTTATAGAGGCTTATGTAGGTGAGGCTAAAAAATTTATTTCACTCCTTGCCAACTTGTGCGTGTTAGCTGGGACATCTCTAATGGAATGAGGCAAGTAGTGCTGAAGTGAAATGAGGTTAATTCAGGTTGGGTTTGTAGCTCGTTGCAGTGTAGCATATGAAAGCTCATTGCTTTGCTGCAGTTATTTCTTTAAATCAACAAAATCCCTGTTTCTTACTCGAGGTGCTATAAATCTTTACATATATGTTACAGCTGTTGGTCATTGTCACGTGGGACTTACAGAAACTGCTTCTCCCATAGTTAATGTTGGAAGGTGAATGTAAAGGTTTAGGTTTTCCAGGCACTGTCTTTGCCTCAAGGAGAATTGGATGGGATGGTAAAAATTCCCTTGTGTGTTTGAATACAGACACATTAGGTTGAAAACCTCCCAGGGCATAAGCCAGCTTGCAGCCAAATAAGAAATTATATTTGTGGCCTGTAAATACACAAAACTATCTTGAGAAGCATAGTGTTGTCTGTAGTGCTGAGGTGCTGTCTTGGGGGGGCTTCTTCTGCTTCAGTGTAGCTCTGTTATTTCCCCAAAGAAATACAAATACTTCACCCATGTTATTTGCAAAAAGTTCTAATCAGAACTTCTGTTTCCAAGGGAGACAAGCCATGTTGGAAAACAGAAGTTTGGCAGAGAAAGTACAGGAGTAAAAATTGAGTGCTCAAAGGAGGGTGGTATTGTGGAATGACTCCAGCACTTCTGGAGTGTGTTCCCTGCTGGCACCACAGTCCATTTGCCTGCAAAGCTACTTGAAGCTGTTGATGGTGGTGCTGTGGGTGGGTTGGGATCATGGGGACAGAGATGCAGCAAATGCCAGGGAAAAGCTGCAGATGGGATTGTGGACAGGCACCGCACTGCCTGCACACTCGTCCAAGAGGCTTTCCACGGGATGTCATGCACTGTGTGTTTTCTAACAGCCAGATGATCTGTATTCCTCAAATTTTGTTAGTGCTCACATTAAACAGTGTGAGACTGCTCTGGAGACACAGCTCTGTGTCTATAAATATATAGATTTATATGCACACGTCTGTATTTAAATCCCTGTGGTATTACTTTGGTGCTATACAGAACCTCAAGTGTTTGCGCATGTCAGGTTTCTTCTGTTCTGCGTGTGACTCACATGCTGTCCCATCCTTCTCCATCCCTGCAGTGTCCTGTTTGCTTCCAGCAGCTGCCAACACGCACTGTGGTGGTGTGATCCAATGGAGCAGGGCCTAGGCATGGCAAGGTTCTGATTTTTTTTCACCAGGGTTGTGCTTTTATGTGTGGATTTAGCAGTTGGAGAGCCGCTAATGTTCTCTGGTTGGCTGTTGTGTCCAGGTGGGTTCCAGCACGTCCTGTCTGTGCCCTGATGTGCTGGGTCCCATGGGGACTGGGGTTGAAAGATCTGCTTCTCTGCAGATGGCTTAAGGACAAAATTCCTTCTCTTTGATGGATTTGAGTTCATCAGTTTATCTCTTCCCAGTTTAGAGCATGCTGTCAGTTCAAAGGTTGCACTTTTTTGAGCTTTTGATTAATGAGATGTCCTTGTGTTTAAAATACATAGAATTATAGAGTGGTTTGTGCTAGAAGGGATCTTTAAAGACCAGTTAATTTCAGTCCCCTTGCACTGTCCCCGGGTACCACATCCACATGGTTTTTGAACATTTCCGGGGATGGTGTTTCCATCACTGGCCTGAGCAGCCTGTTCCGGTACTTCACCATCCTTTCAGTGAAGAAATTTTCCCTAATATCCAGCCTTTACCTTCCTTGGTGCAACTTGAGGCTGTTTCCTCTCATCCTGTCAGAATGGAATGGAATGGAATGGAATGGAATGGAATGGAATGGAATGGAATGGAATAAATAGAATAGAATGGAATGGAATGGAATGGAATGGAATAGAATAGAATAGAATAGAATAGAATAGAATAGAATAGAATAGAATAGACTATTGCAGTGTGAAGGAACCTACAATGATCACCTGATCCAACTCCCTTACCATTTCACAACTGCCCAAATCTTTGCACTTTCATTGTATTTATCTGCCAACTTGGTGTTCACAACTTTTCTCCCCCAAATATCACTCTGCATCTTAGTAGTTGCAGATGTTGTAAATTTTCTGAAATTAACTTTCTGAACTACGCTTTCTCCTCTTGTCACTGTGAAGGTGTAGTGTCTGAACAGCTCTGGGGGTCACACTATGGGAGATGTGCTCAGCATGTCAACTCATGTTGCTGACTCACAGCTAACCTGATAGTTTTGCTTTTTAACTAAAGTTAATTTTTTTTTGTTTAAAATAGCTCCTAGAAGAGATTAAATCCATAGAGCCATCACTTCAGCTTGTGTAGCAGCACTTAGATCATCCAGGGCTGTTCAGCAGGTAAATTAATCCACAGGGAACAGTCCTAAATACCTGATTCAATGACGTGTTTGCACATAAAACAGCTTCAGTGTAAACCAGAGAAAATTACATTTAAAATGAGCGCAAATTGGTTAGAAAAAAGGACAGCGGGACTTAACAGCTCTTTTTTCTTTTTTGTTGTTTCACTTAGAGAAAACTTACTTTGACACATGGTTATTTTGTTTTTCCTCAGTTTGATGTGTTGGAAGATGGCTGATGTCAGCTGCTGATTTGTTTCCACAAAGACTAATTAGACACATACTGAGATAGGCATTTAAAATTAATGGATTCTAATGGATCAATGGGTTTTTTTCCTGTGAATAGGAAACATGGTATGCCTTGCCCTGCAAACCCAGTCTTTGAAATGGAGTTTCTTACAAAGAATCATTTCAGACATATTTCTTAGACAATTTGAGGGAGCAAGAGAAGTGTATGAACAATTGTTTTCTGTTTTTATCTAATTTTCTTAACCTAACTCGTAAATATGTTCACCTGACAGCAAGCCTTACGTATAAATGCCAACAGATACAGTAATTTCACTTGTATAAGGCACACCCTTTTGACTGAAATTTTGATCCGAACCAAGAAGTGTGCCTTATACGCTGGTGCGCCTTAATGTATGGACGAAGTTCGGACATTTGCCAGCCTGGAAGTGCGAGCCCGTGGCAGCCCCAAGTGGGGGGAGCTGGTGGCACTGCGGCCGGGAGGGGCCGGCACGGGCGGCAGGGGCTGTGGCCGGGAGGGGCTGGTGGGGCCATGGCCAGCAGGTGTGCAGGGGGAGCCGACAGCAGATCCTCGCTGCAAAAAAAGAGTGCGCCTTATACGCCGGTGCGTCTTACATGTGGACAGAGTACAGGAAATTGCCGGCCACCCGGAAGTGCGCCTTACACGCCTGTGTGCTTTATGTGTGTGAAATTACTGTAAATACCAGTTCTTAGCAGTTGCATTTGTTGGTTTTAAATTTCAAAATACATTTCAAGCAACTGAATTTTGGGACATTTGATGGAATGCAGAGATACTGAACCCATTCCCTAAAAAGAAACCCAATAGTGAGCAAGCCATTGAAATGAGGGTGAAGATCTTATGGAATCTGTTAGGATGGATAAAGAACAGGTTTCCCAGAGAAGCTGTGGCTTTCACTATACCAGGTTGGTCCTGCCCTGTTCCTGGAAGTGTCCGAGTGCCCAGGTTGGGGAGGGGGCTTGGAACAACCTGGGATAGTGGAAGGTGCCCCTGCCCATGGCAGGGGTGTTCTGTAAGGTTCCTTACAACCCAAACCATTCTGTGATTCTCTAACACACTCAGATAAGCTGGTATGAGTGTTGGGACCTTTTCTCACTGACTAAGATTATGATCTTGAATTAATGTATTGGGGACTAAAGATGAGAGGAAGGCCAATAGCCCAAAGGGATTTACAGCCAGGGGGTAACTACACTGGAATCTAGAAGAGAAAATACAAATGGGGAGAGCATGGGGATGTTCTGGATCAATTGAGCGTTGTCACTTCCCAGTAGGAAAGTGAATATAGCAACAATCCTCATCCCCAGTATAGGGGAAACTGAGTGGATTACAGTTAAAGCTTCATAAAAACTTACTGTCAATCAAATGAGATAAGGGATTCAGTTTCTGAATGAAACTTGCCCATGGGAACTGATTCTTCAGGCAGGTCAGTGGAGGCTTCTCATTGTCAGACCTTGTAAGATCTTGCAAACTTCTGCAAACATTTCCTGGAAATGGAAAGGTAGAAACGATGATGCCAATTAAAGGACATGAGGAGTCATGGTAATATTTCCTCCTAAATAATTTCTATTCTTCCTGTAATGGTGTATTTGAATACAACGCAGCACAGAATTTTTAATTCTCTTTGTAATTACAAATGGGTTTTAACGGTATGAACCAAAACATTAGAGCTTAAATGTTCTTTTAGAAGTCGTAAGCAGAAACAGTATCATTAAACTAAAATCCATAATCTCTGATTTATGTGGATGTGGAAAATACGATGAAGATCATTTTTGGCTCTTGCCTGGCTCAGCTCAGCATTGAGCAGTGTGTGTTCACGCCATTCTTGCTTTGTTACTCATTTTGTTTATAATTTCTTCCTTCCAGCTACATTGACAAGTTACTCTGAAAATGTGGAACGTACTAAATATGGAGGGGAAAGCAGTAAGGAACTTGGATCTGGGGGAAACCTGAAACAGTGGCAATCCCAGAAATCCAGCATGGACTCCTGCCTGTACCGTGTGGATGAGAATATGTCGGCCTCTACCTACAGCCTCAACAAAATCCCCGAGAGGAACCTGGAGACAGTCCTGTCCCAGTCCGTGCAGTCAATTCCTCTTTACCTTATGCCTCGGCCAAATTCAGTAGCAGGTAAGAAATTCATGTTCGCGCCTTTAGGTCAGAGCCAGACACAGCACACAGATGCCACAGCCCTTCTTGTGTTTCCTTATCCAAGATGAAATCTCCTTCCTGGAGTCATCATCCTTAAGAATGACAAAAATTGTTTTTTGGTTGACTTACTGGTTTTAAATGGAAAATTCCTCTGTGGAAAACTATTTCTGATGGTGTTCTAATGGTTATTTGAGCAGTTTATGATCCCTTTATTACAAAACTGTGCAACAAGATTATGGGAAAATATGTTTTAAAAGAAAAAACCCG
This sequence comes from Sialia sialis, assembly GCA_009812075.1. Taxonomy (NCBI): domain Eukaryota; kingdom Metazoa; phylum Chordata; class Aves; order Passeriformes; family Turdidae; genus Sialia; species Sialia sialis. Next base: position 473,502 of record VRYO01002780.1, on the reverse strand, counting down.
ATTCCTTACTGTCATTACAATGCAAATGTCTGGGGTTTAAGGTGTCAAGACATCATAGCCGTTTCTGCTGTTTCAAAGGATTCATTGCAAGTAAAATCAAGTGTCTTGTGTTCACTGAAGAGCTGAAGAGTTCTGGAGTTTAGAGAATGGTGGTACTTTCTGTCTACAGAAGATTTACTCTGGGTCCCATCTCTCAGGATGGACTGTGCCCCAGACATCTCACACCTCACAGCACCTGGCATTTGCTAGTGACTGACATTTTTTGTCTTGGCATAAAAGCAACATTATTTCATTTAAATTCATGCCCACTCTGAAACATTTCTAAATGATGCTGTGCCATACCTTATTGCTGCCTTTACCAGCCTGCTGAGCATTCCCCTGAAGCTGGTAACAGCAGGGCAGAAAAAAGAGATGGGATTAGAAATATTAAAGCTTTGCTGCAAAGCTGCTTGCCTGGAATTACTCCCCATTCCTTTATTGCTCCATATTTTTTTTCTTGCTAGGTAACTTCTCTAGGGTAAAACCTGTTGTCTGTGTAGGTGTGTGGAGAAATCCAAACTTTGAATTCTGAGTCCTGGCAGATGCTGCTCCAGAAAACCCAGAGACAATTCTGATAGATACCCCAAAGAGCCTGGGATTGTCTGTTAAATCAGCATCCCTTGGTGAACCAGGCTGCATTGCATAACTGGATTAGTTTTCCTTTTTAATCCCACTTTAGTCAGTCACAGACCTAAAAGTGATGTAGAAATGAGATTTATAGATGGTGAAGTACAAGCCCAGAGCATGGAGGTGCAGCACAGACTGAAAACCTGAGATTTCAGTCTGGAGAGAGGGAATAGAAAAATACCCAAAAACTCTGCTTGCATAGCCTGCTTGCTTTAGGTGAATTCCTTACAAATGGCACTGTGTAAACACCTTCCAAAGCAAACAGAGCAGGCTGGGCACCATAAATTTAAATATATATGAGTTGATTTAATTGTCTTTGAAAGTTGTTGACTTGCTTGGTGCACTTAGAGGCAAATACTATTTCAAGAGGAAACTAGCTATCCAGTAAAGTTCAAAAACAACTTTCCCTTCTGAATGTTTGTTTTCTAGTTGAGATTTTGCTGCTTTGAAGTACTATGTCCCAGGTTAAGCTGTGGAAGTAACTATGATGAGAATTCAAGATTTGGCTTAACGTTTTATCATCAAATTATCACGTATCAGCTCCTATATGCTTATGGCACCAGAAAATTATGGGGTTTATGGATTTATGTGGGTGGCTTTCCCCAAGCAGTTTAACCTCATTATCTTTATGCCTGAATGATGGGAAGGGGAAACCAAGTGCAGTTTTGGGGTTTATTTAAGTCTGTGTGCAAATGAGACATTGCTCAAAGAGTTAATGCTGAGCTGCCAGTCCCATGTCCTTGCTCCGGTTGGTTGACACATGTTGGGTAACCACTTGATAAACCAGATTAGTTGACTAATCCAACTGAAAATTAACCCACCAGAAAATAGATACATTAATTTTGAGCCTCAGGGACATCAGTGTGGAGTCAGTGTAGCTGGGAGTGGGGCAAAAAGCTGCTTTTCTTTTACTGGTATTCCATAGTATTCTGCATTTTAGGGTAATCATGAATTCACAGCTTTGCTAAAACAGGCTCTTCTCTTTTTTTTTTCAAATGCAGTTGAGTTTGTATAAAGTCTGCTCTTAGGAAGCAAAGCATAGCAGCACTTATACCAGCTGGCTTTTTTCCCTCCATTTTTTCTTTTGAGCTTTTTTTTTTTTTTTAAAAGACTATCCCCAAATATCTTCCAAAACAGCACAAAAATACCCATTTTTATAGCCACTTACAAAGTGCAGTCCCTGAATGTATTGTGTCCCTGCTGTCAGTGAGCAGTTTACAACTGGGAGCAGTTCTTACAACACGTTCTTCCCTGTGAGGGTGGGCAGGCCCTGGCACAGGTGCCCAGAGCAGTGCCCAAGGCCAGGCTGGACATTGGGGCTTGGAGCAGCCGGGAACAGTGGAAAGTGCCTCTGCCAGCTTTGCGCAGACATGACTGAGAACTCAGGTCAGATCAAAGAGATCGGATGCGAGAGACTCCACATCTCCGTTTTCCATATATCTTCTATTTGGGAACACCAACAGGAGACCAGACCAAAGCAAATACCAATGAAACATGAGAAAAAGTCACCAAAACACTTTACTTCTTCCTAGGGGAAATGGCACTTGGTTCACATCACCTAAGTTGTCTCAAGGTCATTGCATGTCTCTGTATTTTCATTAAAAACTGAAAAATACGATAACCAGAGCACGAGATCCAAAAGCCAGGTGTGATGTTCTTCTTTTCTTCTTTACTTTCTCATGGCAGCCACCAGCTCAGCGCACCTGGAAGATCTGGCTTACCTGGATGAGCAGAGGCACACTCCCCTGCGCACGTCGCTGCGGATGCCGCGGCAGAGCGTGGCCAGCGCCCGGGCACAGCAGGACCTGAGAGGTAGGGGCACAGCGGGGAGCTCGGGCAGCAGCCACTTCACCCATGTCCCCAGAGCCCAGGATGGTTTGGGTTGTAAAGGACCTCAAAGCTCATCCAGTGCCACCCTGCTATGGCACCTGCCACTGTCCCAGGACACACCAAGCCCGAGTGTCCAGCCTGGCCTCGGACACTTGCAGGGATCCAGGGGCAGCCTCAGCTGCTCTGGGCTCCCTGTGCCAGGGCCTGCCCACGCTCCCAGGGAACAATTCCTTTCTAATATCCAACCCCACCCTCTGGCCGTTCCCCTCTTGTCCTGTCCCTTCCTGCCCTGGTCCAAAGTCCCCCTCCTGCTCTCTTGGAGCCTGTTTCAGCGTTGAGAGGCTGCAATGAGGTCATCCCTTGTCTCTTCTCCAGGATGAATACCCCCAGCTCTCAGCTGGTTTCCTTGGGCTTAATACTTTGATGAGTTATTAAAAATGAGAAATTTTATAGACTACTACTGTTTTTTCTTATTTTTTCAGTCAAGGACAGGGATTGCAGTTCCCCCTTGCATTCTACAGTGTGCCAGTGGGGAAGGGGCCCAGTGCAGTGACAGGGCCACCAACTCAGCCAGCACTTGTAAGGATTCTCACAATGCCCTTGTTCAGGCAGCTCTTTGACTTCTAAAAAGCCTTTTGAGAGAGGAAATTTTTGTGGCTCTTTGTGGCAAATTCCACAAACAAGATGTTAGCAATGAGAAGAAGAACCAGGGTTGACATTTTAGTGTTTTGCTTATTCCCAGACAGCTCCATCTTGATTTGCTCCATGTCCTTGGGATTTCAGCCCACTCTTCAACTTACATCCCTCTTAATCTGAGCTCGGTCTTCCACCACGTGCTTAAGATGTCGATGTGACAGTCCTGAGTCTGCAGCAGATCACCAGGCTAGTGCTTCAGCCCCATCATTTTTTGTTGCACAAAGGAGTGAGTGGCTGAGAAAGCTCATTTGGGATATTTTCAGGTTATTTCTGTACTGTGAGACTGGTTTATTCTCCTCTGCATAGAAGAGGGGTTTCTTTTGGCCACACATGAAACTTTCTTGTTCTCTAGGGGGCTTTTTTGAGCCCAGCACCTTAGGGTGAGGAGCTGGGGAGCTGGAAGGCACAGGCTGGGTTTATAGACTACTATGCTCTATCTGGTACAGCCTGGCTGGGCTTTGTACCAGACATATGAGCCCCCTAAAGAATGGGTTTGTGAGCTTTGGATGGCAGTCTGTAACGAAATCCTCCTGGCTGTTGAGGCAGTTCTAGAAGTGCATTAGCAGGCAGTAAGTGAAGAAAGCGAAGTTTGACAGACCAAATTTCCGTATGTTCAGAGGCAGCAGCTTGCCAAGGCTGTGTAATTTGCAGTGATTGCATCCAAAACATTCAACTTTATTGTAGGAACAGAATCAAATTGTTTTCCAGACGCACTTTCAAAACCCTTGTAGCACTACATATTTCTTCTGCGTTTTGTTCCCCCCCTCTCCCTTTTAGGGACATTTGCATGAGAATAGCAGCAGTGTTTGAATTTTTAAAAAATTGTTTCTGATCCTACCTGAGGTGCTGTGCTATTTTTAAAAAAAGAGAGAGAAGAAGATGTGAAAACACAAACCACCACTATTTGGAAATATTTTTATGTCATTTTTATGTCATTGCATGTGCAATTCAGGGTTCTTCCCTGAAACGCTGCATTTTGCAGCTATTGCTGTGAAATTGCATTTATCTGGGCTGTTACGAAGAGCAGCTCTTTGTTCCAGCTGGAAATCCTAAACTTGTGTTTAATTTTAATATCCCTAATCTTGGCACTGGACTAAAACAGTGAAGACATTCCTGGCCCTGTGCTGAGGGACACATTGCAGCCCACTGTCTGTTCCCAGTGTTCCAAAATCCCTGTGAGAGAGACTAAATGGGAGATTGTCTTCGCTATTTTTTTGTTAAATCAATTATTTTAAGCAGGAGAGCAATAGAGGAATCCCAACACTAGGAGTGTGACAAGGATTCATCCCATAGGATGGGGAAGGCAATTTTTGCTTTCCCTATTTTCATCCCTGGGAATTTGAGGCTTTTCAGGTTGCTGTAACCCAAGCCACAAAGCTGATGGCTGTGATGTACCATGGGTTTTCTTCTCCAAAATGTAAATGTCAGCAGTGCTGCAGGATAGGAAGGACCAAGATTTTTTGGGTGAAGTTCGGGATTGAGGAGAGGATGGTTGCCACTCGCCCAATATATTGTGGATCTGTACATGTAATATGGCATATGCTTTCCTTAAGTTGTTATTACTATTTCCAAGGGATTTTCCCTTATGCGTTTAATATTGTTGTCTTGTGGGTAAGAGAGTTTCACTTGCTTCTTAGAAACACTAAAAAGTAGTTTAGCCTTTTTAGGCTAAATGGTGTTTTCTTTTCACCTTTTGTAACAGAAGGATTTCTGTGTGAGATAAACATCCATTCTCAAAGTCTGCTTTGCCCTCTGGCTTGGATGTTGATGTTCTTCCCACGTCTCCTTTCCAGTGCGCTTTGCGCCCTACAGACCGCCCGACATCTCCCTGAAGCCGCTGCTCTTCGAGGTGCCCAGCATCACCACGGAGTCGGTGTTTGTGGGCCGGGACTGGGTGTTCCATGAGATTGATGCCCAGCTGCAGAGCTCCAACGCCAGCGTCAACCGCGGGGTGGTGATCGTCGGCAACATCGGCTTCGGCAAAACTGCCATCATCTCCAGGCTGGTGGCACTCAGCTGCCACGGCACCAGGATGAGGCAGATTGCTTCAGACAGCCCCCACGCCTCTCCAAAACGTAAGGACAGCAGCATGGGGGTCTCCAAAACTTAGAGTCAGCTTTTAAAGTGGTCTTGGCTGGAATAACCCCATTTCTCTTCAGGCCCAAGAACACAGCTTAGTCTTTGCTGTCAAGCAGAGGAAGGGCCTTTGAGAAATACATCATAGAGGCCCTGAATGGTTTGGGTTGGAAAAGACTTTAAGGATTATCTCTTTCCAAAGCCTGCCATAGCCAGAGACACCTTCCACTATCCCAGGTTGCTCCAAGCCTGATCCAGCCTGGCCTTGGACACTTCCAGAGATGGGGCACCCACAGCTTCACTGGGCTCCCTGTGCCAGGGCCTCCCCACCCTCACAGGGAACAATTTCTTCCTAATATCTAATCCAAATCTACCTTCCTTCCGTTTGAGGCCATTTCTTCTTGTCCTATCACTCCGTGCCCTTGTGTAAAATCCCTCTTCTGCTCTCTTGGAGTCCCTCTAGGTACTGCCACAGGCAGCTTTCATACTGCTCCTGTTCCAAAGATGCTTTTTTGAAGAGTCAGAATAGTCTGTCTCTGATTTGTCTGGCTTAGAAGCATCACAGACTTCCCCTGACTGGGAAGACTCCAATTTTAGAATCATAAAATTACAGAATGGTTTGGGTTCGAAGGGACCTTTAAAGGTCATGTAGTCCAATCTCCCTGCTCATGACATCTCCAGATAGATCAGGCAGCCAGTATTCTATGACTGTGAATCCATGCCAGTGCATTCTTCTTCCCATACAGATTGTTTATCTCATTAAATCATGGTATAAATATTCCATGTAGGTCACGAGCCTATGTAGGCTTAGGACCCCAGATCCACCTCCCCTGGTCCCATCCAGTTCCCATCACTACGCTCTGGCAGGTTTGCAGGTGGAGATGACAACATTTTAAAATCACTCAGTTCTCAGTAAGTGAGTAAGACAGGACTAAAAATACTGAGTTAGGTACCTGAAGGTATGTTTAAGGATGTAGGTCACTGTATCTCAGTAAAGCTGTAGTTAAATCTGTTTACTGGAATGCTGTGCTCTTGCCCTGTCAGAAGAACTGAAATGTCACCAGGTCTGGCGTGTTGAGCAGTGGCACTTGTCAGAGCTAAATGAACAATGTGTAGTGAAAGGCAGGGCTTGTTTCTGTATTTTAACTGCAGCTCTGCAGTGCACCAGCTGCGAGTGTGTGTCCCCAGTCTGCTTAGGGTGATGATGGACATTAAAGAGATGACTGTGCTTAACTCTGGACTAAAAGCTGGATTTCTGACATGAGGTGCCCTGCACCCTTCGTCCACAGAGGATGAAGATCCTTGGTCCCACCTAAGACATTGTTTAGTTCTGTGTCCATGGAGTTGAAAGCTGAATGATTCCTCAGTGTTAGATATTAGGGTGAAAATCTTCAGAATCCACAATTATTTTGACTTGATTTCTTAAAGAGATCACTAGTACCAGTCTAGCTATAGAAGATAATGATTATTCTGCAAGACCCTTGTGGGTCCCTTCCAGTTCAGAATATTCTGTGATTCATCTTGATTTTGTGATAAGTTTCTTTGTAATTTCTTTTTCCACATGCTGAGAAAAAATCTATTATGCTTATTAAATCTTTGCTAATTAATGCATGCTAATCAGGTGGTCTGACTCTGCTACAGCAGTTGTGCAATCAGCTAATTAAACTGGCTTGAATACAGCCTCATATTTCTAATTCCTCTCTCCGAAAATTGATACAGGTGACAGTGGTGTTAGGCTCAGAATCAAGAACATGCCTCATTCTAAGACATTCAGGCTTTAGTTATGGAGGCAGCAGTTGTCCTCCTCTGTTGTTTGCCATTAAATGGGTCATTGTTTGCATGATTATTTCCAGTCGAGTTCAGGGATGCACTGCAGCAATCAGGAGAATCCTCTGCCAGTACAGACTGCACTTCAGAGTGATGTTGTTCTTAAAATAATCAATAATTAGACATCACCAAATGCTGCATGTTGTGGTATCACTCAAAAATCCTCCATGTGAGTACTTAGGAGGGAAAATAAAAATGGTTTTGGAATGTTATCCACAAAAGCCAGGTGCATGAGCTTCTGTAGCAATCTGCTGGTAAAGCCAGTTTCTGCTCTACCAGGCAAAAGAAGAAGCTAAAATGCACTAGAACACCGTTAAATTTGCCAGAGATGATCCCAGGATAATTTATTATTTGCTTGCAAGCCTTTTCCAGATCCTTGTGCTGCTCCTGCTCCTCTCCTTCTGATCAAATTAATGGGCTTCAGATGGCTGTATTAGCTGGGGCTCTTCGTTTATTTATGTAAGAAAGTAGGCCTGTAATTCAGAAGAATTGGCTGTCTGTGCTGAAGGAAGGCTTGGAACCAAATTAACCAGCGATTGTTCATAACAAGGGAAGGTCTGTTGGCAGAAATGCAGAACAAGAGAGCTCTGCACTCAACTCCACCAAACCTGAAGGCAGAGCTTGCCAGAGGGCCCAGTTCACTCCATTATTGTCATTATTTTAAAGTCAATGAAATTACAGTGGGGAAAATGAATAAGACAAGCTCAAGGCTTTTTCTTAGTCGTCCTTTCCTGCTTCTAAAAGAAGTTTCTTGAGAAGCCTCTAGCCTGGAAATCCCTCAAATCCCAACCAGAGTATTTGTGGGAAGTATTTTAAGTGCCATGCATAGGAAAGAGCAGCTGCCTGGTTTGTAATAATAATAATGTTAGTGCTTGTCCTGACCTCTTTCCTTGGGCAGATGTGGATGCCAGCCGAGAGCTGCCCTTGGCCCAGCCGCCTGCTGCCCACACGTCCATCACGAGCGGGAGCTGCCCGGGGACCCCCGAGATGCGCCGGCGCCAGGAGGAGGCCATGAGGAGATTGGCCTCGCAGGTACAGGAGCACCCAGCTCGGGGCACGGTGGTCTTTGGGAAAATGGCACTTTCAGTGGAGCTCCCTGGAAGTTTGCCTGCTTGACGTCACTTGGAAACTCTGTGTGTTCAAATGCTCACTTGGGGAGCCTTGAGAGACACTCTGGAAGGAGTTTTAGTACCTAGGAAAGTTACTTTTCTAAAATGAAACTCCCACGACATCAAATACACTCCCCTGTTTCTCTTAGGGCTTGTCTTTCACAGCCACCCTACATTCTCTTTACAAATGTTAGGATATGACACGATTACAGAAAATAATTGTGTTTTTCCTGCAGCACTGGGAACAAAATTGCCCAGTGTTTGAGCAGTTTTTGGTTTGAAAAGGGCAGGTACTGTACTTGGGGAAGGGCGAAACTGAGTGTGTTAATGCTGTGTGTGCACGTGGGAATTTTTCAGAAATTTCTGCAGAGTATGCCATAGCCTTTGGAACAATACAGAAATTCCTTGTTTTGGCAGGTGTGGTTTGTATGGAACATATGGAACACTATCACTAACATACACGAGATTTACAGCTTGAATTTTATTATATTACTGAGATTTAATCCTAATTCTGTGGTGGTGGAAAGGTGCCATTCTATTGCTTTCAAATCCAAGGACTTTGCTCTTGCTCCTTCTCCACCTTTTGGAGGATGGGAACAGTTAATGCTTTCCTGTCACCTGCTCTGACTTTGGAGAGGAAAATAGCAAGAAAAGTCTCTGTTCTAAGTTATTACTAGGACATGTTTTGCTTGGCTTTTTGTGCCAGGTACTGTCTTGTCCTGTCTGCTTTCCTGCTGCACCCAGATGGCCAGGCAAGGGAGCATGTGCAGCGTAAATAAACACAAAGATTTGATACTCTTCCACTTGGAGTTCTTGAGAGGAATGCAATGCCCAGGTCTGGTTTTGTTCAGGATGCATTAGTCATTGTATTCCTTGCAAATCTGAAGCTCTGCAGACTACCACAAAGGGCAGTAAAGTGTGCTATCTCTGCTTAAAATACCTCATCTATCACTTCCCCTGAGTGCTTATGTCATCCTGCGGGGTATGTAGTTGATAAATGGATGCCGTTTTAGCTTCAGTTTCCTCCTGGAAAAGGGAAGGAATATGGCTCTTTCAAACACTGTATCACATCCATGACATAGATCACTCACAGAAGCTTTTTTGGCATCACCGAAGAAGGAGGTAAAAACAATCCTGACAGACAAAATTAAAGTAAAAATAGGTTGCTCTACCTTGGCTGCAGACTCTTTAGGCAGGGTTTTAAGGTCTTGCACAGACTTTAGCCAATTTTTTTTTTGGTAGAACTAATCCAATGTGTTGCTGTCATAACACAACAGCTGAGGTTGGGAGATGTGCTGCCCATAGTGCCTGCAGCAGGATTACCCACTGGGAGCAAGATCGTTAATCTCACAGTAAATCTTCGCTGCTATAAATGGAGGCAGATTCCAGAAATAACAGTCCCCAGCATCCAGACGTGAGGCCTTGATGAACGGATCAATGCCAAGGCTGATGAGTTGACCTTGGAGCATTTGGAATCACTTCTTATGCTCGCATTGCTGACTCAGCATGTGGAACTTACAAAAAACTTCATCACGTTCAGCTAACAGTTCCTGGGATGACACAGAGCAACAGCACGGCTTGATTCAGCGTTTGGAGGCTTTGGGTCTGTTCCCAGCATTGCTGTTACCCTTTTTGGGATCCTTGGGGACCAGCATCTGATCTGCCTCACTCCCATTCCTTGGCTAGTAAAAGGTAATGATACTTGGATAACTGATGCTGGAAAGAGACATGTAACCAGGTGTTAGTAGTGTATTATTTAGGATGAGTGGGTGACTTCCAGGTGTGTTGGATGAGGACATGCATTGAAATAAAGCACATGCTTAAATCCTCATTCAAAGCTTCATTTCCTGCCCTGAAGGGAAATTGTTCTGAAAAAAATGGGAATTTTTTTGTTTTGTTCAATTTTGTAATTAATTTTTTTTTGAGCTCCACGTTCTTGTTTATTCTTTGTCATAAACAGCAGTTTGGTTTATTGCATCAGAACCTTTCCCAAAAGGGCTGTGCAGCACGCTACAAACAGTGAGTTTCATGGATTATCAAGCCTCAGGAAGAAAAATAAAGACAAATAAAATGGTTAAGGATGTTTGTCAGACTGATAGCTGGGAGTCATGTGCATAGTGCACTCGTAGTAACCTCCTGGGATAGCACAACTCAGCATCGCCACTGAGGAATCCTGGCTGTCAACAGCAGATGAATCGATTTGCTTGGAAAGAGCTGTGCCATGTGATGTCCTCGATAAACAAACTCTGCGTGTCCCGCTGCAGCTGGGGGATCTGTCTCGAGTGACAGAAGGGGAAGAAGCATTACTGACCTAGCAACAGAATTTGAAATCCCTTAAAATAACAGCCTGGAGCTCTTTGTTGGGCATACAGTCGCCTCTTTATCACGTGTCTGGCTTACCTTTGAGGCATCATGACAATTTTGAGGCTTTGAACATGCTGACCTCTTGGCTGAGCAAAACCACTGAATGACTAGTACACAATAGCAAAACCAATTGGCTAAAATCATTTAGCTTCCAAATTTGAATGTCTGATGCCACATTCTCCAACAAGCATTTGAGGGGACAGTTTAGGAAAACCTTCATATAGATAAGCTAAAGACTTTCCAAAGTCAAACACAAAAATGAAAAGATGGAGATAAAAAGAATGGAAGTGCGTTTAGTGCTGGAGGAGCGGGGATAGGAACAGCATATTCCTGTGTCAGTAGCTATGGAATTAAAAAAAGTATGGCTGATGGCCTCCTTAAACAGGTTTTGTCCAACTGGCTGAAGGAAAACAAACCAAAGGAAGAGAGGAACCCTTCGGTCAGTCTGGATGGAAAAGTATTTCTTGGATGTGTGTGTTTTATATTCTCGTTTACACTAAAGTCAGAATTGAAGTACAGAAGAAGGTGTTGACAGTGATGGACAAGCACAATTGTCAGGGTTATTTTAGGAGCTAGATGAACCATATGTGAGGAGTTGGATAAAGCTGTGTGCAGATGTTCCACCTCTGCCTGCACTGAGCAGAGCATGATGTTCTCAGATTGGGCTGAGGTCACTGTGCTGGAAAATGCAGATCGTTACAAAAGCAGGTTAATAATATACAAGCAGTCTTAGGTAATGGTTGGTGCAGGCTCCAGAGTGCTGGTGGGAAGCTTGTTTTCCTCTCACCCACTCCCCTTCCCTCTGAAAATGTCACTTATCCCAATATTCAGAATTTGTGTATCTATGATGACAGAAATGGAAGGTGAACAGACAGTTGCTTTTCCTCCTCTGGATTACTCAGGGCTGTACTTTTCTGCCTGGTTTTTGTTCAGTAAATTCTTGGGGGCAAAGTTTGCATTTAGCTCTTAATGTCAGAGATGAACAAATCATTAATTTTAGAACTAAGTAACTGCTGACTGGCAAGCAGGACCTCGACTCCGTCCTTCCATGCTGACCTTACCTTTTCCCTGAAGGTTTATCCTTTACTCACATAGGATTTTTAAGGGATTGGCTGCCCAGTTTTAACTAACCCATTAAACAGCTTTATTCTTGGGATTTCTGGATGCCGTGTGGTGGCTTGTGGTAGCAGCACTTAAAGCGATGGACCTGAAACCCAGCTCAGCTGCACTAATGGATTGTACCCCGCGCAGGGCAGCTGCTGGAGGTGCTGCACATTCATTGCAGTAGTGCATTTCGCTCATACTGAACACAGCTGGTGGCTCCAGAGGCTCTTCTCCCCATCCTCCAAGCCATATGCAAAGCATCACTAATGTTGCTGCAGGCGTACAAAAGGAGAGTGCTCCTACGTTACACAGAGGTGGAGGGATTCATTGTTGCTGAGCCTTGATGCGCTGGGTCACTAATGAGTTTCAGAAGGCATTTACCAGCATTCTCAGCTATGTAAATGTAATGAACATTCCCAATAAACTGGGTCACCCAGTGCCACATACTGGGTCACAGTCGTGCAGTGCTGATGGCCATTTCCATTATCACAGCCTGTGTTGTGCCTGGCATGTGGCATGGTGACAGGTCAAAGTTTTAACACTGCTTTTATTTGAAGCTATTTTGTATGGGTCGAAAAAAAATATTGTTAAAAGTTAAAATACAATGCTGAAGCCCTTTAGGAGCACTGGAGAGAGTGGGTTGTTGTGAGCTCGGGGGGTGGGTGGTTGGTCCAAGAGGGGCTGGCTGTCCTTGCACGACATGCTTCCAGAAGGAAGCCAAGAGAAACTACAAAGGAGGTGTGATGGCAAAGCTTGCTGCCTAAATGGAGTAGATTCTGTTTCAGAAGTGGCCTGTGCTAATAATTAAAAATTACTTATTTCCCTTGAGCCATCTCCAGACCCTCCCAGTCGTTTGATGTTCATGCTACCCTTCCAGCCTTTCCCCTGTTACTGTTATCTTCTCCCTCTCCTGCCATGTCGCTTGTTCCTCTTCTCTTTCTTTTCTTTTCCTTCTTCACCCTCTGTACTTGATGACTAATACCCAATCTCTTTTGTGTCTCATTTTTCCCCTCTCCTTTGCCCTCTCACCCTCTTCCTCTTGCTCCGTTCATGAGGCTCTTGCCCACTCATCCACCAGCATTTTCCATTATCCTTGGAATAGCTGTTTTGCTTTTAGCATCCTTCATCCAGCAGCTGTTTCCCTCGGACAGCAGGAAGGTGAAGGTTACATGAGGCTGGATGAAGGCAGAATTGAGACTTGATTGTGGCAGAAAAGGGAGAGTAAGAATGAATGGCGTTGGAAGAGTTGGGAGAAGAGACTCCTGAAGAGCTACTGGGTTAAACACCTGGAGAGAATACAAACAATGTCTTCATCATTCTGCTTTGTCAGTTACAAAGATGAAGTTTATGTTATTTCAGATTAAATGAGTGTTTTGGGGCTCCTTGACCACACTTTAGGAGGAAATGGGGTCATGTTGGCCGTGGTCTGTTCACTGTGTTCTCTGTCCCCACATCTGGTGTTCCTCAAGTCTTGTAACACATGATTAATATTTAGAAAAATGAGCTACCAAAAAGCTCATGATAAATGTGCTGCTTTAGTGTGTAGCCAGCTGGACTCTACACATCATTTTAGGAGAGGGGTTGCTCCTTGGAAGTAAAATACTCATCATACAAGTGTCAACTATTTTGCAGCTCCTTTTCAAGCAAGAAAGGAAACTATACAAAATTTTAACTTCAGATAGAGAAAATGTCACAGAGATATAACATCAGGATGAAATTCTGGCTCAGGTTGCATTTTCTGAGAATTCCATTCTACCTTTGCTTTGGTTGAATTCCCAGAATTTTTCTTGCTTACTGCATTAGCTTCAGATCCACTCGTTAAGCGTTTATCCGGGTGGCTCTAAGACTTAGTTGATACGCCAGTAAATCGAGCACAAGGATCCGGAATCATGGAATCATAGAATTGTTAATTGTTTGAAAAGACCTCTAAGTTACCAAGTCAAGCTGCATGGAAGCAGCTGAAATTATTTGGGTTGTAATTGCGGGTGTGTCCCAACATCTGATGGTGATGATGGTTACGCGTGACTCTTTTTCCATGACATGAGTCTTCAGACTCCCAGTAGAAATTAATTGGCCTCTCATTAAAAGAGACTTTATTTTTGTGTCTACACACCAATTGCATAGGAAATCTGAGTAATTTCTGTTAGTGAAACCTGATATCAAGGAATGGCAACTTACAAATTTCATTCTGTGAAATGCACAAGGTACAATCCCCAAATAAATAGGATCGATGACAAGAAATAATTATAATTACTTTACATAGTGCTGTTCTCTAAGGGATTTCATTATATTCTTACTAGCTGGTAGGAAAAATTCTGTAAGGAATTTGGAGGTATCCATTAAAAGTTAAATACATGTATTGGGGCTTGATGCTTGAAATAGCAGCCCAGCTTTCTCATCGCTGCATGTGTCAGACCTCGTTTTGACTGGGAAAGGAAAACACTGCATTATACTCCATTGGTAATTTCATACTGAAAATTAAAAGCCAGTGCTGAACCAGCAATGAGTGAGGACCCCAGCCTGATGTGTTCATTCCTTGGTACCATCCTTCACTGTCCTGGCCACCCTGGAGCCTCCTGCAATCCGAGGGATAGATATTGCAGGTGGAGAGACATTATGTCCAAAGCCATGGTCACATTTCATCCCAGCTGCCCTGAGCCCCAGAGGAGCTTTTCCTTTGCACGGTGTCCTCAGCTATAGTGTCCTTCCCAAGTTCAGAAATGCAATTTATTTTGCAACATTCTGTGCTACAGTGCTCCAGGGCAGTGATGGTTTTGGTACAGAAGTGCTCCCACCTGCCTTCCTGGGATATTTTTGGATACTCAGTGATATTTGAAAAGAAAACCCTGTCCAGAATGGGAGCTGGAGAGAAGCTTTGTGACCTGGCAGGGGCTCATTCCAAATGGGCAGGCAGTGCCTGAGGCTGGAGGCAGCAAGGGAGCAGGGGAAGGTGCCAGAGCAGCTTCCCAAGGGATTCGCAAGCAGAGACAGATTTTTGAGAGCCTTTTCTATATTGCAAAAGAAAACAAGAAAGTTGGCAGCATGGCCTGGGAAGATGTCACTGGCTTTCTGCTTATTTTAATAAGTGGACAGAATGTAGCAGGGTTCTAGCAGAGTTTGCTGAAAAATCCAGGGAAAGATGGGAAAAAGGGAATTTTAATTGAGGGTTTTTTTGAATGGAGCATGGGATCACAGTATGTGAGTACATTAGTGAGCCTGGCATCGCCCCACTTCAGGGGAATGTGTACTTCTGAGGTGCTGCCATGATGTGATGGACTCGGGGAAGTGCTGTCTGTCCAGAGCTTGATGTGGGGAAACAGAGCAAGTAAAGAATAAGTTCAAGAAAACAATCACAAGTTATTACTGGCACCAAGTCCTTAAACACAGCTCAGAGCACAATCTGAGCTCAGCACAGCACTTCAGAGATGTCAGCTACTGTCACTGTCTGTCTGTGCAAACAGCTACAGCTTAATTTCATTTATCCTCAAGTGGGAGGTCCAGTCATTTTTCAGGATCAGTGCCTGTTTTTACCAACTGATTTGTCTGGATTCTTGTCATGGGTAGTTAACACTCATTGCTCTTAAAGACTTCACCTGCCAGAACAGCTCAAACTCACCTAAAGAAAAACTGCTGCTTTTACAACTGTCCTGATATGACATCTGTGATGAAGACACAGAGTTTTTCATTCTTTTCTCTTTGCTAGGTCGTAGCTTATCACTACTGCCAGGCTGACAACGCCTATACCTGCCTGGTGCCCGAGTTTGTGCACAACGTGGCCGCCCTGCTGTGCCGCTCACCGCAGTTGGTCGCGTACCGGGAGCAGCTGCTGCGCGAGCCCCACCTGCAGAGCCTGCTCAGCCTGCGCTCCTGCGTGCAGGACCCCATGGCCTCCTTCCGCAGGGGTGTCCTGGAGCCCCTGGAGAACCTGCACAAAGGTACTCGTGCTCCCCACGCTTCCCCAGCCTCCCATGCGCCTTCTTTAATTATGAGTTGAAAAAATAAACACTTAATGGGATTTGAGCATTTGAATGGATTAATCTGTCTGCGTCGCTTCTCGAGCTGAAGAGGAAAGGTTGGATCTGGAGAACCTGGGAAGACTGAGAATCATGGAATGGTTTGTGTTGCAAGGGACCTTAAAGCTTATGTTGTTCCACCCCCTGCCATGAGCAGGGACAGTTTCCACTATCCAAGCCCCAGTGTCCAGCCTGGCCTTGCACACTTCCAGGGATCCAGGAGAAGCCACAGCTGCTCTGGGCAACCTGTGCCAGGGCCTTCCCACCCTCACAGGGAGGAAATTTTTCCAATATCCCACGTGGCTTTCCCTTTTCTTGTTCTTTCATGTCCCAAACCTGTCCTTGCAATTCTCAAGGTGAAAACAAGCAACCAGTTCCGTTCACAGCACAGCTTACATCAACATCTTCTGATACATTTGTGCAGCGGTGACATTTTTCCCCTTTCCACTATTTAGTGGGCTTTGGAGAATCTAAAGCTTTCCCCAAAGGACTGGTATCACAAAAGTCCATAGACACCCTGCGTAAAGCTTCTAGGGGAGCAGGTGACAAGCCTCATCCTGATTACAGGCTTAGAGCTTTTTCTAATACAGCACTGATTTTGTCTTCTTTCTCCTCTCTGCAAGTTATAACTAATTAATTGTGACAGTCACTACATTTAAGATCTTTGCTCATTGCCACGAAAACTGGCAGAGCATTGCAGAGTTCAAGACTGTTGTCCTGCAGAATCATGTTTGTTACTGTGCCTGTGCTGCATCTTGGCAGGTAATTTTGTTACCACCCTACACACTGTAGTATAAGATCCAACATGAAATAGATGCAGCTTCTGCCAGATTCAAAGCCCTGATGTTCAAATCAGCTCTTCAAAACTGTGTCCGAGCTCTGAGCAGCAGCATCTGGGTCCAGCCTGCCCAGTTCCACCATGCACAAAGCCTGTGTAGAGCCAGCACATCATGACAGCAGTTGGTTTTCCTGGCATGGAGAAATGTCACTGTGGAGGGAGTGTGGTTGTTCTTTCCTGTCGTCACTCTTGGCAAAAAGAAAAAAGAATACATTTAGGAACTGCTGCTCTGAAGAAAAATAATTCCTGGTTATTACAGTAGCTCTCCGGGAGATGTTTCAGCTCTTGAATTCAGAGAGTTTTGGAAGATTCCTATTTTTCTTGTCAAGGAGGTTGACCCCCATCTGGCTCTAAATTCTGATAGGTGGAAAAATTTTATATTAAACCTTTTATTTTTTTCCTTTCCTCTTGGGCTCTGCACTCAACACATCTCCAACAGAGCCACTGACCAGGACTCCCACTTTTCATACCTGCTGATTGAGAGTGCTGGCAAGCTAATTTGCCCCAAGATTCTCTAACAAGATTAACAATATCTGGAAATTAGTTCTAAAATACATAATATTTAAGACTCTGTAAATATATCAGCAAGTCTTTTACAAGGTGCTGTTGAAGCTTTAGTGCTGCTGGGACAAAACTATAATGTTTCTGGGAAGGTTAAATTCATGTTTCTCAAATACATGTGGGTGGATAGATAGATAGATAGATAGATAGATAGATAGATTTTTAACATCAAGGAATCTAAATAATATATAGGAGGACAAAGTTCTGATTCTTCCCCTACTGCCTGCTTTCTCCTCCCTTAGGCTTTATGAGGAACATGAGATGTGGCTATAAAACTCAGGCACTACGTTCTCTCCAAGATTTCAGAGAGGAATAAAGTATATTTTTTCTAGTATACCTAAAAGTCTTACTGAGAAGTTAACTGAAAAAGCAGCTAGGATACAAAATACGTATTTTTCATGTCTATGATGACAGTGTGTAAGGCAAGGACAAGATACTCGGCAGTCCCAAACACACGGTGTTTGCACATGTCTCTTCTAGCTGGAATACTGCAGGGACCGCAGGCTCTCACTGTCAATGCACATTCTGTGCTGGGGTTTTACAGAAAAGTTTCTGGTGCAATTTAAAGAGAAAAACTGACCTGCTGCTGGGAATATTGACCTTTTTGATAACAGGAGTTTCTCTGTAGTACTTCACAGTTCAGGATTCGTGGTACATGTGAATAGTACGTGCCATCAGTAGACTCAGATTTCACATTTTACAGCTGGTTTTGAGTCCTTTTTGGCAAAATTACCTTTGAGAAGATACTCCTTGAGCTTTAAGACACAAGTCCAAAAGTATATCATTAGTTGTGAAATCATACTTAGCTCTCAGTGTCTGACATAGAGAAAATTACTGCATTGTCAGCATCACCTGGGTTACTATATTCTCCAGCAGCAAAAAAAAATCCTGTTTAGACAGTCCATGATTTACTTCTTGTAGGATTTTCAAGGCCAGGTAGGAACAACCTGGTCTAGTGGAAGATGTCCCTGTTCCAGCTGGAGGGTGGAATGAGATGACCTGTAAAGGTCAGTATGCAATTAATGTTTCATTAAAAAGGTGCTGCTACTGTGGGTGTTTGGCAGTATCAGGTCATGGTTGAAAACTCTGTAGTGGCATTTGCAGTACATTATGATTGCATGTCTTTCACCTTTCCAATAAATGCTTTTTCTGTCTCTCAGAGAGGAAGATCCCTGATGAAGATTTTATTATATTAATTGATGGTTTAAATGAGGCTGAATTTCACAAGCCAGATTATGGAGATACCATAGTATCATTCCTGAGCAAAATGATTGGAAAATTCCCTTCCTGGCTGAAGCTGGTAGTGACAGTCAGGACAAGTCTACAGGTATGTTGAGACCCAAAACAGGAATAAACTGTGTCATTGTCATGATGGACTTTGGTAAAGAAGAACTTACTGGGTGTTCTGGATTTGCTCAAGACCCTTTTTTTCAGGTTATTCTTTTGGCTGATTTTATTCTTGGATTTACATCTATGTCCCCAGGCTCACTCTACAGCTTTGAAAGAATCTAATTCATCATTGCTTATTGTTGTCAATAAATGTTCATCAGCAAATCATTCAGATAATTTTGTGAGACAGCTCACGTGCCAATGGGCCTCGACTCATGGAGCCATTAGGAGGACAGGGCCTGGTATCCGTCAGCCTGTGCAGCTAAAAAATGTCCTCAGCTCCATGTAGAAGGGCAAACGAATTCAGATCTTCCTTTCCGTGTGACCCAGAGCATGATGATTTCAGTCTGATTAGGCCAAGACATTGCTCAGCTCAAGACTGTTGTGAGCATTTGTGGAAGCTCAGCAGGGAGCTGAGCCTGGTTCCAGCCCCATCAGAGCAGCCAGCCCTGATAGTCCTTCGAAGAAATCTTTTTGTAATTGTAGGTAAATTGAATTCCTCATGTAATTAGGGCTTTTGCATCCCTAAAGTCTTCACTGCAGCTTGAGTTTGCACTGTCTCTCCCTCTCTATTTCGTTGGAGAGCTTATGGCTTTACTGGAGTTGGCCTTATACAGATCTGTTGTATCACTTCTTCTCCTCACAGTGACTGAGACCACATGAGGCAAGAATTTCTTTGGAGAAGCCTTTGATGATCTTTGGTTTATGTTGAATCAGGGAGTTCAGTAGATGAGAATTCCCTGGGCACAGCGTCCTGCAGCAGACAGACATAGTTGTTTTGCCCTGGAAAATATTCAGGATTATCTGATGTGGATGTGGAATGCAGAAGGATGCTCCCAAGGAGGTTCTTGGTCTCAGCTTCAGCAAGTTTCTTGTGATCTCAGATTTGTCACCTGGATGTCCATTCTCTGTGACGGGACAGCAGAAGGGATGGGAGGTCAATCTGTGGCTGGGGGCGATAGGAATAACAAGAGCACTGTTCTGTGTGAATCTGTCATCCCTTTCCATGGATATACTGGTAGAAACAGTGTCCCTTATTTTTATTTCGGTCATATTTCACACACAACCTGCTTGATTATAGATGAGAGTGTCAGGGCCTGAGGGCAGAAACTGCTGTTTGTGTTCTTGCCCTCATGGAATGTCTTAAAGGAGTCTCAAGGGTGCTATTGTAATAGAAGATACGTTTACTTAATGAATAGTAAACACTGCCAGCATGAGTATCTTTTCTTCTTTCTTTCTTTGTAGGAAATAATTAAGCTGTTGCCCTTCCACAGAATATTTTTGGATAGACTGGAAGAGAATGAAGCCATCGACCAGGACCTGCAGGCATACATCCTTCATCGGATACACAGCAGCTCGGAGATCCAGAACAACATCTCGCTCAATGGCAAAATGGACAACACTACTTTTGGAAAACTCAGTTCTCACCTCAAGACCTTGAGCCAAGGGTCCTACCTATACCTGAAACTTACTTTTGATCTCATAGAGAAAGGATACCTAGTTCTAAAAAGCTCCAGCTATAAAGTGGTGCCAGTGTCCCTGTCTGAAGTGTACCTGCTGCAGTGCAATATGAAGTTCCCAACACAGTCTTCCTTTGATCGGGTCATGCCTCTCTTGAACGTAGCAGTGGCTTCTCTGCACCCATTAACAGATGAGCATATTTTTCAGGCCATTAATGCAGGTAACATTGAGGGCACTTTGGAGTGGGAGGACTTTCAGCAGAGGATGGAGAACCTTTCTATGTTTCTTATCAAACGTAGAGACATGACGCGAATGTTTGTTCATCCTTCTTTCCGAGAATGGCTTATTTGGAGAGAAGAAGGTGAAAAAACCAAGTTTCTTTGTGATCCAAGGTAAGAAAATGCTCTGAGAAGTCAGAGCTTACCAATGTGTTACTGTACACTGTTCCCTGAATCATTTTATTTTACAAGGCTGCACACAGCTGCAGTTACCCAGCTTTGCTCTGTGGACACTGTACTCTCTACGTTCGGTACTGAGGTCCTTATGCTGTTCATGGAAAGAAACAAGCACCCCTGGGCACACACCTGGCTTGGCAAACCTAACAGTCATCTTTAGAATGAGATGAGCTGTTCCTCAAAAGGCCCCAGGCTGTCTAGCTTAGTTAACACCAGGGGCAAGGTTATTCCTGCCAGCTCAGTCTGGAGGAGGAGAATCATTGTGCCTTTCTCCAAAGGTATCAAAAGCACAGGAAGTGGAAGATAAGAAGTGGAAAGATGAGTACTATGGATACATCTTTTCAGTTAACTTGTTTTTCAAGTTGTACTCCTCATAGTTCCACTAAATGTTTTTTTGAAAACAAAGAGTAGATTGTTCTGTAGTGATTTTGGACTGTAAATGCATCTGTAATCTCTATCCTGACGGCAGCTGACTTCCTGGTTTAGCTCACAGGGAACAGAATTTAATCACGGTTTGTTTTATATTCTCTAAGCCCAGTGATCTCTAGCAACAACATTACTTCTGTTTCTAGTGACAAGTGGAAACAGACTATCTGACTGTAATTCTCATAGTTTATCCTCATAAATTTTGCTCCATTTTTCTTCCCATTTCTTAAAATATGATTATAATCATCAGGGAAACATATTCAAGGATGTATCAGTGACCCAGTGGTCAATCTGAAGACAATCCCATGGTATCTGCTGGAGCTGGAAGGCACTCGGCTGATCAAGCCACAGCTGTTAGTGGTGTCAGAGTAATTTACCACTTTAAATTTGAGGTGAACAGGCTGCAGTAGAAAAATATTAAGTAGCTCCTCCCAATGGGCATCTTCTTGTTTTTGGTGGGTTCTGACAATATTGCTGTTGAGTGAGCCCTTGGTAAAGCATCTCACAGCAGCATTCAAAGAGTTATTTAATATCCTTACTTGGAAGTCATTGCATGCTTGTCACCACGTAATGCTGTTCTACTCTGTGTGCAGTGTCTGTGTGGTGCTTGCTCCAGTGGAGCTGAGAGCTCCCTCCCTCGCAGTCACTCCCCCCGCTGCTGCTGGTTTAGTGTGGCCTGGCTGCAAGAGAGCTTGGGGTGTTGCCACTGATCACACAGCACCTGCCAGAATGATCCCTAAAAAGAGCAGCTCAGAAAAATCACTGCTTTCCAAATCACTGCTTTCCATCATTAGCATGAAAATAGAATCTAGGTGCAGTATGCTTTCCTGGTGGGTGAGGCATGGATTGGGTGCTGCGGGTGGGAGCAGTGCCTATGACTGAGTAACCTGGGGACTGTGGGTCCGGAAATTCTCTTCATCCTCACAGTGATGGAAAAGGGCACTCTCAGAATACCTGATGAATCTGGAAATTTTAGATGGTTTTGCACTGAAACAAAGCGTGTAATCAGCACAAAGGTACAAATCGTTCACTCAGCAAGTCGCCAGAAAGATTTTTGCTCAACATTTGTGTTTGGTGCTGCCTTTCCTGAGCATCACAAACACATCGTGCCGCCCTCAAAACCATTTAGGAGATTTTCAAGTATCGCTTTCCCTGTCATATTTGCCATTAATGTGAGGAAATTAATGGTGACTTTATGGAGACCACTCATGCTCTGTGCCAGCAGGGTATCCCCACAGAGCTGACCTGGCTTAGCTCCTTCCCACAGGCAAAAGAAGTTGGAGTGCATCAACAGGCTCTCGCTGGAGGACATGAGTCCATACATACCGGAGGACTAATGTGTATCTCTGATGTATAATGTGCACTAATTGCATTATGCTCTGATGGTAACTAATGAAACCAGATACAATCCAGAGATTAACAGAGAGGGATCCCTGAGCTATGACACTCCTCAAAATCCTGCTGTCCAGCTGAGGCAGCGCTCAGGGCATGGGTAACCCTGAGCAACAATTAAGATAAGTAATTATTTTTCATTTTTGTTCTTGGAAGAAAAGCTAGCCAATGACAGAGGTCACAGCAGTAGCCTGTGAAAATTTGTCTGCATCTGGTTTGTTCATAGCCAGATGGATTTCTTTCTGCTCACTTGGGAATTGAGAAGACATGACAATTGTAGAGAGCGCTTCTGGGCATTGTCATCCGTGGAGCAGTGTGGCCGTACCGTGTCAGTACGTGAAGAGTAAGGTTGCTGAGGCTGATATTTTTCCCTGTGAGAAGAGCTTTGAAGTGAAATGTGGGTTTGTGAAGCTGCTTTTAATTGACTGACCCTGACAGACTGTCCAGGTGTGAGACCATTACGAAGGAAATTGGAATAATGGGCCCCATGTGCACTCATATCCCAGCACCACAGCTGGGATAATCTTCCTGATTTCATTATTGAGAGCGAGTTCTCGTGTTCTCGGGAGCAGGGAAAAGAGGGGAGGGGAGAGGAGGAGCACAGTGTCCATTTTTCTATGCTTTTAAAAAAAACCAGCAGATTTCCACCCTATGTGGTTTTGGTTAACCCACTGAGATGCTGACCCTCTTCTTTGACCCCTCATCATGCATTTGCTGTCCAAAGCAAAGGCTAATTTGCTCTGAAGGATAACGTTCTCACTGCTGGTCTCCCCAGAGAGGAACCCCTCCCAGCCCCTCCATTTTTAACACAGGGCTGCAGTGAGGCTTTTGTCAGAGCACTTGACCAGCATTGCAGTAATGACCTCCCCAGCCTGTCAGGCCAGCACATCAACCAAGTGGCTTCCTTGACAAATAACATAAAACATTTTAGGGAAAGACTCAATCCTTTGTGACTGCTGCATGGAGAAAATGGTTCCTACTGCACATTCCTCCTACACTTGTATTTCTAAATCTAAATTCTGCTCTAATGCAGTGCTTCTTTCTGCCCAGACTTAATCAGAAACTTCTATGCAATTATTTTCCATGCTTTTACAACTCTAATAAAATGTTTTATCCTTATGCTGCTGCTGAAGGAGCTGTGAGCGAGACAGAAATGAAGTGATTTGCCCTGGCAAGGCAGTAAGAGAGCTGTAGTCAGATATGGACCCCAGAAGTGAAATTACTTTATCCAGGTTTAAGTATAAACATCTGAATTACTTGTCTAGACTTGCTTTATAGTCAGAGGAGAGAAATTACAGTGATTCATTTCATCCTGAGCTAAAAGGCTACAGTAGGTCAGATGAGGAGTGCCTGGGAGGCCTCTACTCCAGCTGAGTAGTGAGGAATCTCAGGATGATAGGCTCCCCAGGAGATGTCTCCAGTATTGACAAGGCTGGATGAGGTGAATCTCTCCAGGCTGCTCCTCTCTCCACACACAGGGCTTTGAAGCAAATTCATGGATTTTCTTTTCTTGTTCAGGAAAGCTAAGGTTGGAAAAAGATACATGCAAGTGCTGTTGCCTGTACTGAGTATCTCAGTTTTGGCTTTTGAGTCTCAGGGTGGCACTGGACCCGACCAACGTCCACGGAACTAGAGCAAAATAAAGCATTTTAGATCTTCACCTCAAGTGCTTCACCTGTGGCTGGTGAAGCCAAACCTCAGTTAAATTCAGGGGCCTGCCATCCAGTGTCTGTTGCTCAGACAGTCACTCCCATCTCCTTGATCCTTGGAGCAGTTCATCTGGCCAGTTCCAGCTGCTGGCTGAGGTGAGCTGAACTTCAAACCCCAGTCCCTGGCCTGGCCCCCAGGGTGACCAAGACATGGGCATGCTGGCCCGGGAGGTGACCTGTGCAGGACTGGATCTTGGCAGGGATGGAAGGTGGCAGAGGTGGTGCTTTTGGCACAGGTTTGCTCCAGCTTGCTGTTCCTAGGGCAGGGATTTTGAAGGATACGCATTTTATGAACCCACAACAAGGCCATTTCCTCATCTCTTCCCTCCTCTTCTACATCCATAAACCAAATCTGTTTCTCAAGCCCCAAATCAAGACACACAGCGTGGATAATCATGCATCAGTGATCCAGGCAGAAGGATACAGCTCTCACCTAACACCAGTTGCCATGGTTTCTGGTGGAGCTGTCTTCCAGTACAATACTCTGTAGGTATTCTACATTTTCCTTTTTCTCTTGGGATCACATTGCAAGTGGAGACTTTGCCTACACAAAATTAATGTTTTTATGTATTACTCAGTAAAATTATAAGAGTGATGGCTTTAGAACAAAATCAAGGGTTTAACTTGTTTTATTTTGATGGAGTGCTGAATCTGATTGACAAATGATAGTCCTCAGTGTAAATATATTTCATTTAGAAAGTTGGAA
The DNA here is from genome assembly GCA_009812075.1 of Sialia sialis. Taxonomy (NCBI): domain Eukaryota; kingdom Metazoa; phylum Chordata; class Aves; order Passeriformes; family Turdidae; genus Sialia; species Sialia sialis. The sequence goes on along the minus strand of VRYO01002780.1, from coordinate 448,880 downwards.
GAAAAAGAAGTTGGTGAAAGTGATATTTCTAACAATTCAGGGATACAACAAACAGCTTTAAATGGGGAGTTGGTCTTTGCATTACACATCTTAACTTCTTAAAAATTACTCGCAGTTCAGTCCTCCTTGTGGAGCTGACTTGGGCATTATGGTACGTGGATTAATTGATTTTCTTTTTCTTTTTTTGTGAGACTCTGAAAAGCTCTTAAAATACACTCAGATTGATTGTTGGCTGAAATGATCAAGTATTCACCAAAAGCCAGGATAGGTCTTAATTGTTTTCTCCATATTCACAAGGGATGGATTTTACTCAGCTGAGCAAGGGCATTGTTTGAATTCAAGGTGAGGCAGAATAATGGGTTCAGAATTTATTTGAATTCCTTAAATATTAGGCAGAAAATTGAAAATAATGCAGTGCCCACTAGCACCTTGCAGGTCCAGAGATGGAATAATCAGGTTTTCCAAATTGACTGGCAGCAGTGCCAGCTCTGAAGGGGCTGCCATCATTATATAGCGTTGCTTTACACTTGGAATTACCTCTCTTAAAGTCTTTTCCGTTGTTCCAGAGTGCCAGTTTTGTAGTTCTGCACGTGTTGTAGCTCACAGTGGCTTTCTGAGTGCCCCAGGCAGAGGTACAGGCTGCACTTGCCACGTCAGCACAGCCACGAGGAGCAAGTTGGCATCCCCAGCCATGGGCCGGGTGCCACCTGCCACCAGAATACATGAGGTCAGGTTATTTCCTTGCCCAACCTGATGTCATCTGCAGGTCATCTGCACTTGTGCAAGGCCTGTGCTCAGTTAGTGCAATTAATTATCAGGTCACCGTGGGAGCTGGTTGTTCAAGATCATTTCCACAGCTCTAATTTTGGCAAAAGTGTGGAGTGTGATAGAAGTGGTGGCTGAGCTGTCATTTGGGGCAGAACTTCCTCTACACCCATTGCATGGGAACGAGAATACAACATTTCTCACTCTTTTAATTTACCCCTCAAGCCATATTTAGTGAGTGCCATATTTGTGAATCATAGAGATGACTCCATCATCATGTCCTTCAGTAAACTGGAGAGGCAAACCAATATGTTCACCAAATATGGAGTGCTGACTCTGAGAATACAACTTTTAGGCTTCCCATATGTCTTCCAGAAAAAAAAATTTTGATTGCATGACTTGGAACCCAGTACATTTTGAGATGTAGAAAGAATAGGCAATAACTCAACAAAATGAGTGTAGGAAACTTATCATATGCAAATTCCACATCTCCAGCATCTCAAAACTTTAACTCTAGTCTGAGAATCATGGAGTGATTTGTGTAGAAAGGGCTTCAAAGCCCATCCAGTTCCACCCCTGCCATGGACAGGGACACTTTCCACTACACCAGGTTGCTCCAAACCCAGTCCAACCTGGCAGTGGACACTTCCAAGGATGGGGCAGCCACAGCTTCTCTGGGCAACCTGTGCGAGGACCTCACCATCCTCACGGGGAACGATTTCTTCCCATCTAACATCCCGTCTAACATCCCATCTAACCCTGTCCTCTGGCAGTGGAAAGCCATTGTCCCTTGTCCTGCTGCTCCAGACCCTTGTCCAGTGTCTCTCTCCAGCTGTCTTGGAGTCCTTTTCTAATCCCTTGCAGAAATCAGATATCAAAAATAAATTACTAAAGACATCTGTAACAGGGATTTAGCAGTGCAGTGAAGTGACTTTTCTGCACGTTTTCGACTGAACTGCAGTCAGAGCTACAGCTGCAGTATCAGTTGAAAGAGACGAGAAACGGCAAAGAGATTCTAAATGGTAAGAGATGAGATGGAGAGCAGATTGATCACTACCACCATAAAGGACATCAGAAGAGCAACTGGTTGAACTGGCTCATTAGACATGCAAGCCTCAGCATTGGGATGTAACAAAGGGTTGAATATAAATAGTATCTTAAGTTACTGTCCTCATGAAATCTGCTCTTTTTCTTTTCTTCTGGACTTAAAACTTCTGTTTGCTGGGCTATTTTCACATCTAAATGGAAGAAAATATTCACAGAATAATCCATCCTGTGGCACTGAGCCACCAAGAAGAGAGGAGCAGAGTTAACCAGAAACTGATCAAAAAAAGAAATATTACTGAATTTCTTCCTGTTATTTTATTACTGAAATATTGCAACCCACTTTTAGAGCAAAATCATCTTCCAGCAGTGCAGCAAAGAATAGGCTTGACTATTTTGTTTGCATTTTTTTAATAATGTGAATTCCTTCCAAGTTAATTTGCAGTTATAACATCAGAGGGAAAATACATTAGAAAAAAAAAATCAATAAAGCAATTTGAGGGATAAACTGTTCCTCGAAGAGGGGCTCCTGGAGCTGAGCTTGGCCTTTCTGCAGGACAGACACCCAGCTACCCTCTGCAAGAGAAGAGGCTCTGGGCTTTGTCAGAGCACACATCAGCCTCTGCACTGCAGTTATGACACAACACTTGGCAGAGCCAAATAAAATGTGAATACACATCTTTTGAAGACCAGATTCACTAGGCACAGTGTCAAATTTCTTCATTTTGGAATGTTTTCATGGGATTAGCTGGAAGAAGGGAGATATGGATGTAAATACAGGGAATTTGGACTTCAGTAGGTTCAGAAGTGAGCAGGACTGATGGTCATTTTTTTTTTTTGTTTGTCTCTTACTCTGGTGCTGCAATACCTTAGCACTGGAATAATTTTAAATCCTTTAAAATCTTTTTTACCTGAGAACTGGAAGAGTTTTGATGATGCACAAATCTAGAAGCTTTTATTTTCTTTTGTATTTATTCATTATCCTTCACTACTCTTTGGTCACACCAGTATTTTATCAGTGAGACTTTGTCCTTTTCCATCTGTGACATGAGGAGTGGGGTCACCTGGGGACTGTGCTTGAGCTACCAACATCCTGCATCATCTTGCTCTGCACCCAGAGCTCTGTGTGACTCATATTTGGGTAGATAAGGGAGCAGTTGTGTGGAGATCAGATCTAGCATCTATTTATAAGTGCATGGAGTGGCAGGACAAGGAGGAATGGCTTCAAATTTATAGAGTAGTTTTAAATTGGATATTAGGAAAATATTCTTTCCTGAGAGGGTGGTGAGGCCCTGGGACAAATTGCCCAGAGCAGCTGTGGCTGCCCCTGGATCCCTGGCAGTGCCCCAGGCCAGGCTGGACAGGGCTGGGAACACCTGGGACAGTGGGAGGTGTCCCTGCCATGGCAGGGGGTGGCACTGGGTGGACTTTGGGGTCCTTCCAACCCAAACCATTCGATAATTCCTCATACCCTCATGTGCAGCCTTGATGTAGAAATCATTACTGCCACTCTGCTGTACTAAAAATAAAAAAAGCCTGTGCTGTTGCAGTCTGGTTTAGTTTCCGATTAATGTTGACAGAACAAGTATTTATCAAGCGGCCGAAAACCAAGGTCTGGGAAGCATTGCAGAGGTAACGTATTACTCGCGAATATTGTACTTTATTCCGGAATAGTTCGTACATGCCTAATTTATAACACCAAAGTCATGCCTGTAATTACATGTAGGTAAATACCCTTCCAACTGCAGCTGAAAAGCAGTTTAGGAGCTGACTGTGGAGGCTGGACTGGTGTGTCAGGGGGAGCTGCACTTCAGCTCCTGCTGTGAAGAACAGGCATCTCAGAAGCTTCTGGATTTTCAGTTCATGCTTAGGATTAATGCAGTTACTGATCCATTCCAAGCCTTCCTAAACATTCTGAAAGAGTTCTTCACCAACAAGCAAAAACCTGGTACTGTTTGCTCTCCTGTGATATGGAACCCAGAGGCAGAGCGATGTGGCTGAAGAGTCCTTGTGCTCAGTTTGGAGCAGAAGAGGCAGCTCCTGATCCCCTGCCTGAGATCTCCCCGGAAGGGGAAGGAGCTGATGGCCCTGAAGCATGGAATCATAAACTTTAGAATGGTTTGTGTCGGAAAGGAGCTTGGAGGCCATAGGCAGGGGCACTTTCCACCAGACCAGGTTGCTCCAAACCCAGTCCAACCTGGCCTTGGACATTTCCAGGGGTGGGGCAGCCACAGCTTCTCTGGGAAACCTGTGCCAGGGCCTCACCACCCTCACAGGTTTTCCTAATGTCTGATCTATACCTGCTGTTCTCCTCTTGATCTGTCACTCCAGACCCTTGTCCAAAGTCTCTCTCCAGCTTCCTTGGCAGGAACTACAGGTTCTTGAACTTGCACCACCAACCTTTGGGTAGAGGTGAACATCTTGGCACCTCTCAAAACCCATCGCAGTGCTGTGAATCTGATTACTTTTTGGGATGGACTGAGTGTATTACAGCAATTCCAGGTTTTCATAATCTGGATGAACGGGGCCGAGCTCAATCTGGCAACTGCCGTTCCATTTTGACTTTCATCAGCGTCTGGCAACACTCAAGCTGTGTTTCTTAGTCACTTGTTTACTTCTGATCTGTTTCCCCTTCCTTCCCATGGACATTCCCAGAGGTTAACCAGTGTAATGAGCAAAACCATTTGTGTGTGTGGGTGCCTGATGCTCTCTCCATTCCAAAGAGCAGGAGAGCCAAAGGAAAGCAACGTTAAAGGTGCTATAACCACTGTGAGGGCCCTTCTGTTCCAGCTTTTTATGTTTTGTCCCTTCTGTTGGTGCTGTATGGAGAATTCTCACAGCGCAGATGCATGGGATGGGAGGCAGTGCCCTGTGCGCTGGGGCATCGTGGTGCATTTTCAGCACTCAGCTGAGGCAGCAAAGCTGCTGGGATGGGCAGAGTCACCATCCTGAGAGGCTTTTCCTGCAGTCTGGGGAAGCATGGAACAATGGGCACGGGCCATGTGCCAGGCCAAGGTGTGGAGACCAGCTTGACAGGCAAAAAAAGAGGATTTTCTTCAATTCCTTTTTATGGCCAAGTCGCTCTAAGAGTGAAAGCACTGTCAGTCAGTAAAAAAAAAGTGTTTTGTTTTTCATCCCACTCCTCCAGCAGGCACATTCCTGTCCTCCCAGCACCACGAGGGCTGACAGAGCATCACTGGGCTTTGCTCACACGAATCCATGTGTTACCAATCCAAAAGGAGGTTCATTGGCAGGGCTCAGGGGGCACCTTGCCAAAAACTTGGCCGGGGCATTGCATTCACTTTTTTTTTTCTGAGTTTATTTTAAGATGGACAGTAATTCACCCTGAATGGGGATGAACTCGTAAATCCCCTGTACTCTGAAAGCTTCTATCTTGTGTAATATTTACTAGATCTTTGGCCATCCAAAGTGCTTCTTTGCTTTACCAGACAGGGATGAGCTAATAACATTTCCTGTCCTTAAAAGCCCTTTTAAAGCCACAGCTGATATCATATTTTATTTTCCTTGGCTGGAAGGGGTTTGATTGCTTTTAGTGCATTCACATTTTTATGTACTTCCAGAAATGAAGTGGCTTAAAAGGACTCCCTTGGGAGCAGCCAGGGGCTTAAGGAGGAATATAATTTTGTTGGTAAAACCAAAAAAAAATCACACAGACCTCTGAGGCCCCAGCGTGGAGCTTGTCTGGCTCCCTGCCCTGCTCGCTGCATCTCCTGCTGTGGCATCCACATGTGCTGGAGCACCTGCAGGAGCAGGTATTTGCTGATCTCACCCAGAAATTATATTAAAACTTCACACTTCAGCATCATGTGTGTTCTGTGTGTCTCTGGGGAATCATCTCACATCTTTGAGAAGATTCGGCCATGTTGAACTTGTTACAAATCTGTAAGTGTTTAAAGGTTAAAAAACATCAGTAAAAATCATCTTTAGCAACAAGAAGTTATTGTCTGCTTTATTATATTTTTGCCTTAAATAGAATGTGTTGTGTAGTTCAGTTAATTTGCTGTGGTTGTCAGTCTGGTAGGGCATTACCAGAAGCATCTTTATTACCAGAAAAGCTGAAGAAGGTTTTTAGAAGGAGTTTTACAAAAAAATAAAGTTGTTTCACACAGGGTAGTGAGTGTAGGTGTCATTTAAAGGACATTTTCTTCAAAGTGTGGATATTTTAAATATGGCATTTTCTAGTGACTTCAGGTTATTTGCATGCTTTGCAAATGTGATTCTCCTTGCAAAATGACTACAAAAGCAACACTTCAGCTTTCATGACATTGCACTCCAGTGTTTCTAAATTTACATCTGCTTGTAGAAGATATATTGGAGGTTTTTTTGCTGTCTGCCAATGTCTGGAAGGTTTTGAGCTGTCGGTGATCACCAGTAATAAAGGATGGAGTTAGTTGTTGGTTTACAAGTGAGAATTCAGCCTGTGCTGTTTCCCAAAGCTGGATGTGGTTGAAGGATTAGGACTTAGTCCTCAAAAGGTGTTTCGTTGGTTTAATAACAAATAATAACATACTTTTTCTTCTGCTTTTAGGAGTGGCCACACACTGCTTGCCTTCTGGTTTTCCCGACAAGAAGGAAAGTTAAATAGACAGCAAACCATTGAACTGGGACATCACATTCTCAAGGCACATATTTTTAAGGTAACAAAAATTCCAATGGAGGTTTGCGCCAACCTCATCCTCAGCACTGGCAGCACTTGGTCTCGTCTTGTCGTGGGGTTGGTGTAAGAAGTGTGATTGCTTGAGGCTGCTGAAGAGTGTGGAAGTGAGCTTTAGAGAATTGGCTATGGTATCTAAGAAATCCTTAAAATTAAACCCTCTTTCAGATGATAAATTCAGCAGATAGCCTGCTTACCTAAAATGGCTCTTCTGCCATAAGGTGCTTCTTGTCCTGAAAGAGGAGTTCCTGTAGCAGCATCTAGAAAAAAGGAAGTCTTTTAAAAGAGGCGGTTTTGAAGAATCTAACACAAAATTCAGGTTATAACAGGAAAATCTGATGGTTGTTGACATTGGCTTATTGGTCCATCTTACTCTTCACACAGACATTTAAGGCCTGGGTAGTTGAAAGGCAAACTTGGATGTGAGTATCAACATGACCCATAAACTATCATTCTTCCTGGCCCAGGCACCAGAAGGTGGCAATGAGAGGGTGGATTTGTAAGGTCACAGGAAATACAGTTTTTCTTAAAACTGTTAGGACCTGTGGATGCTTAACACTAGTAAAAACAAGGCTGTATTTTCATCTGGTGTCTGTATGATTTTGTAGACTTGAGGGCTTTGGCACTCAGGTTTCTGTTCCTTGAGTAAACAGATGATTTCTGCCTTGTGTCAGCCCTGTTGGATTTATTGATTGTATTCCCTGTGCCAGATGCACCACCAGATGCAGCAGCAAAGTCTCCTTGTTTGGGAAATTGATGGCTGGAGCCAAAGGGAGGAAACCCAGACTGGAGCATTACCCCTCAGAGTATCAATTCTACATTTCCAGTTACATTCCCAAAGCCAAATTCAGCCCTGAGTTTACTGTTCAGCTGCCATTTACATCTGAATCTGATTCCAGACCTTCATTTCACATGTCCAAAGTGGGAACCGGTAACAGAGATTCAGACTCTGAGCAAATGGCAATTTTCATTAAGTGGATAAGTTTCCAATAGATTCCAGGTTTAATTGAGTGATATTTACAATAATGGAAAATGCCAGCTAGCATATGACAAATGTCAGTCCAGCCTTCTGTTCCTTATCACTCAGCAAAATCCTTGGGTTTACAACACTACGAGGAGACCAGTGTCACAGTGACGGATAAAGCGTAACAAAATGTTGCTTGCAAGTACTACAGAGTTTTGAAAGGGTTTGAATTAGCTGGATTAGAAATTGTAAGGTACTATTTTGCTTTTCCTTAAATAGATTTATTTTTATTGCTTATTTTAGCAAGTGTTTACTGAGGATTTGTGAGTGTTTACTGAGTGAAACAAGAGCTGCATTAGTTTCTGAAGGAGGCAGTAGGCTGGAATATTGCAGACCATACTTAAGGGCTTGAGCATTCTTTAAAGAAGATATTTCCAAGAGTATATGCACAGACTCTTTGCCAATTGTTACTGCCTGTATTTGTTTCTAAACAAGCATTTTTCCCATTCAGGCTTTTCATTCTGGCTGATCTTTTGCTGAAACCATTACCAGTGTGGCCATGGGCTTTCTGCCAAGCAGGGAGCATGTCAGGTCATCAATTCAGGGTGGTTTTTTTCAGGTTGCCATGTTACAGCAGACACAAAGATCTTTCTACAGACATTAAGATCCTAATTTTGAAGGTATTCATGGAGGCCTGGTGCCATTATAATTTCATTTTATGTACCCATCAGGAAGCCAGGAGAATATTAGACCAGAGCTAAAGCATTTTGTCCAGCCAGGGAGTACTGAGAGCTGGGTGTAGAGGCAAACTTTGATAAAACAGAGCAGAAATTGTATCCTTCTCTAATTCTTCCTAGTTTGAATCCACTGATACCTTAGCGAGATGATGATGGAACACTTGGAATTTCCAGGTGTAAAAAAAGCAAGTGATGCACAGACACAAAGTGCTGACCTGATATGTGGGTGGGAAGACCTTTTCACGTTCCCATTTTCACTTGCTGGCTGAGATCTGATGGTTTTAAACACAAGCATCTTTTAAACACAAACATCCTCAAACAATTTAGAGGGAAAAAAAAGGAAAAGTACAATGTTTTAGTCTTTTAAATCAGCTGCCAGAAAGCCAGCTTGAAAAGCCTGGCATGGAATAAAAGGGCAGAAAGAGAAATGTGCAGTTGTGATACAAGAGGACCCAAACTTCAGGCAGATGTATGTTTTGCAAATCAGCCAAAGAGAAGGCTTTAATTTCATCTTAAATTAGTTAAAATGTCAGAAATACAGAAGCAGGTGGTGCTTGGGACAGCCTGGTCTAGTGGAACGTGTCATTACCCATGGCAGGGGGATGGGATGAGATGGGCTTTAAGGTTCTTTCCAACACAAACCAGTCTGGAATTCTGGGATTCTGTACAGTGCTGATAGCCAAAGAACAGAGGAGGCAATCAGGTAAAAATTAAAGATGCTGGCAGCCTGCATACAAGACAGGACAGGAAAAAACAAGTGTTTGAACACTGAGGTTGTTGGGGGCTGGCAAAATAGTTGGAATTGTCAGGCCATGCACGGGTCTCTTGTTGGATGGTCCCAATGAAGTGGGAGCCACTGATGGTATTTTGATTGATGTTGTAAGAAGCTGGGATTTTTTTTTTGCTGAAAGGCTCACTCTACTCCACAGTTCTGAAAAGGGAATTAGAAAAGGAAGATACAATCTGTAAAATGAGAAGTAGGACAGCTTTTTGCCTGAATGGTAACTGGATGATAATGGTGTTGAATGTACTTTTTCTTTAAAGGATAAGTGTCACCTTTTATGTCTTGCACTAATATCTAAGTATATATATATATTCTGGTGCAACAGTTAAGATTTCTGTAGCATCTGTGATTATCTTCAGAGGGCTATTCTCAAAGTATCTACCCTTTTCCTTGGTTCTGATGGTGATTCAGGGAGCTTATTTGTGGGCTTGATAGTAGTAGAACCATTTTCAAATTATTTTAACTGTTTATTATAAAACTGCTTTCCCTTTCCAATTCCACCTGAGTTCATGAAATTTAATATTGACCTCTAATGTCCTGCGTTGTATCATTTCAAAAGCAGCATTTAAAAGTGGCTCAAATGCCTGACCTCTTTTTCCCTCAACACAAGCAGGTCTTTTTGTTGGTTTAGCTCCCTGAATTTTAAGGAAACAAGTATGTGGAGCTGTTATTTATAAGAGCTTGTCTAATCTATTGCTTTTTTTGGTGATAAAACCATTTCAAGTGACAAATCTGTTGATGGCTAGAGTGATGCTGCTGATTACTTTCACACACTGGAATTAGAGGTTGAAGCTGAGTCCAGCTATGGGTTGGGATGATGATTCCCACACATATTCCTTCAGAGGAAACAAATCCCACCTTGTGCTGTTTTGTTCCACCAGCATCATCCCAGTCCCAGTCACACAAACCAGAACTGGGACCCTGCTGTTTTGCAGGGGTGAAAGTGACCACCCAGCGTGTGAGAAAGCAGAAATCAGGGTTTGCATGTCACAGCACAATTAAATGTGCAGTTAAAGATGCATGTGCAGTTTTCATGGAACCAGCAGGCGTTCGTGGGAAATCAGGAGCCAGAACAGCAGCATTCAGGGCATGCTCATGGCAGGACTCTGCTGGAGTCACCATCCCACCCCTCTGCTCTTCCATCCAGCTGTTCCCTCCCATGATGGCTCCTTCCACTGGAGGGAGAAACCTGCTTTACTGTGCTCTGCCAATTAGGGATGCTGGAAAATATGTCAGACCTTCAATATATTATGTAGAACCTGATCATGGACACCAGCTAGAGAAGTTGGAGACAATCTGGTACAAGATACCAAGGTATACTGCTCCAGGCTGTGGTTGAAAGTTCCTGAATTTATCTTATTGTGAACAGATTCTATGTACTTCATTTAAAAAGAAAAGAAGCAACAATCTGTACTCCTTAACATGTTGGTTTTTGAGGGTGTTGAATGGATGTGATCACTCACAGTTATTAAATCCTACCTTTCCTAGACCTTGGAGATGGCTACATTACCTTTACAAGTAGTGTTCTGCAAGCTTAATAATTGGTCGTGAAGGTCAGATATGGCAATTGTCACATTATCTTGTGTGTAGTCGGTATAGTCCTGAAACTCCTTTGACGTCCAGAGACCCAGGAGGATCTGCCCAGTGTAACCGAGCAGATTTGTAAGCATGGATCTAAGTTACTTCCTCTTTTTCAGGGTCTGAGTAAAAAAGTTGGGGTATCTTCCTCCATCCTGCAAGGGCTTTGGATCTCCTACAGTACTGAAGGTCTTTCAATGGCTTTGGCATCTCTGAGAAATCTCTACACTCCAAACATAAAGGTACTGGAAGAGGAGGGGGAGAGCTGGGGGGTTCAGAATTCACACAAGAAGCTCCAGCAATGGGCAGTGACCATGCAGAGTGTTCACTGGAGCCATGTCCAGTGTCCTAGCCAGGCTTGCTGGGTGTTTGTCTGAGCTGAGCAGAGGCCTTTGGTCAGTTGAGATTTTGTTACCATTTGGGATAGTCCGTCAACTCTGCTGCTTTGACCAGGGATCTCCTTTTTGTTGCAATGAGCAAGCAGCGAGTTTGTGCCCGGGCAAAATGGAGCTTTTCCTTCTCAAAGACGTGGAATGCGACAACTGATGCTGCGACTTGGCATGTGGAGGGCTTTGGCTTAGATAGGCTTGAACTCTGAGGTGATACCAAATGCAAGAGCACGTGCTCATGTGCTGGTTCAGGCACTTGTTGTGCAGTGCTAAGATGAACGTGTTGACTTAAGCGTGCCCATCTCTACAGCAGAAAGGATTTCAGAGACACAGGTTTGGAATTGTTTTCTAAGATGAAAGGATGTTTATTCCAGGTCCTTCCCGCCCAGGCAAGGTGAGCTCCGTGTCTGTCCCCATGTCCCTTCCTTGTCACTCTCCAGCATCAGATGTAGCCTTTTTGGCTGCTGCCGGGTGCAGAGGGAGCTGTGCAGTGAGACAGCCAAACCAGCCCTAGAGAGGAATCCCAGAGAGGAATCCCATGGGAACAGGGCTGAGTACAGCTCTCTCCAGCTGTGTGTTTTGATTGCCTCCCTGACATGCCCCCAGCTGCTGCAGTGGGGCTGGAGTGACTTTGTTCCAAGACAAAGGGTGGCTGCACCCTTCAGACCACTTGGGAGCTGCTTAAACAGCTCCATCTGCATCAGATGGGACCATCTATTGGGCAGATATTTCTACTCAGCATTTTATGTCCTTCACTATTTTCCTAGGGCCAGCCGAGGGCCCCAGGCTCTGCTGCGGCGTGGCCCTGATGATGAGCTCTCCTTCCCTGCGCAGGTCAGTCGCTTGCTGATTTTAGGAGGTGCCAATGTGAATTATCGGACGGAAGTTCTGAACAACGCCCCCATTTTGTGTGTCCAATCTCACCTGGGATATGCCGAGATGGTGGCTTTGCTCTTGGAGTTTGGGGCCAACGTTGACGCTGCTTCGGAGAGCGGCCTGACCCCGCTGGGCTACGCGGCGGCCGCGGGCTTCCTGAGCATCGTGGTGCTGCTGTGCAAGAAACGGGCCAAGGTAAAGGAGCCACGCTGCTCACAGCTGATCTGAGCTGCTCCACCTTCCTTCAGGGCTGGGCACGAGCTGCAGGCAGCACATGGAACGCTTGCTAGGAAACTTCCTCCTGCAGGTGAAGCCAGGAGGCTGCTTTTGGAGTTGTTTATTCTGCTAAAATGTAGTGGGTTTAAAACCTCACATTGACACCAGCTCCTGAGAGTCAGTGCTTGGTGTCTGGAATCCAGGTCTGAGGTAGGAGCTGCCTTGTGAGCTGCAGAGGGATGTTCTGGAGCAATCCTTGAACCTCACAAAATTCAAATGGCCACACTGCTTTTTCAGTACAAAACATTCTTTAAATACCTCCCTGAGACACATTTTCCAAACATTTTCATCAGACTTGCCCTAGAAAAATCCTCTTTGTTTAGCTTTGTGATGAGTGTTCAGAGTTTTAATTGTATATAATAAGTCAAGTTGAAATACTTTGTTGAAGAAGAAAATTATGCTGATTTTTGAAGTGGAGCCTCCTGGAAACAATTTGTGGTTTCTCTGTATCTTTAATTTTAGTTCAAAAAGGCAAAATATGGGTTTGTGTAGTTTTGGTGTGGATGTCAGGATGATTGAGGGACTGTTTAGATCTTGCTGGGTTATGTTGTCTGTAATAATGTGAGGATGGTATGAAAGAAAAAAAAAGAATTTTGCTTTTGTTGGATATTTGAGACAGAATTCAGTGACAGAATTCCTGCCACTTGTAGTTTTTCTTGAATATCCCTAACAGTACTGAGGAAATACACCAAAACACAGTTTGGTGTAGTTTGAGGACTGAGGTATTAGCAGAAAATTGCAATACTGATTACTGCAGGAGCTGAGAAAGGAGAAACGTTGATATATTATTAATGTGGATGTGTTATAATATATTAAATATTTCTCATTTGTATTATATAACTGTAATTTAGTGATCAGGCCCTGGCACAGGGTGCCCAGAGCAGCTGTGGCTGCCCCTGGATCCCTGGAGGTGTCCAGGGCCAGGTTGGATGGGGCTTGGAGCAGCCTGGGGTAGTGGGAGGTGTCTCTGCCCATGGCAGGGGGTGGAATGGGATGGTATTTAAGGTCCTTTCACACCCAAATGGTTCTGTGATTCTATTAATTAATATTAGTAAAAATATGTTAATATAATAATCATTTATTATTTTATGATGCCCTGCACGCTGCAGAGCACAGAAGGGGTTAGCCAGCAGGAGGATGACAACTGGCCTTCCTTCCTTGTGCTCTTCAATTGTTCCTGTTGGGATAGTATCTAGAAATCCCAGCTGATGTATTCAGACATCAAGTGGAAGCCATACCCCAAAATATAACCAAATAAATTCCTCCAGGGCTGTCAAGCACTGTCTCTAATTCCTATTGATTGTGCCTGCGCTGGGCTCGTGTTACTGTGGCTGGCTGTAGGCTGAGGCACTTCTGGGGCTCTCAAAAGAACTGAAACCTGGAAAACAAACTGGTTTTCCTTTTGTAGATATGGCTAAAGGAGATATCAGTGTGTATGATTTCAATGCACAGGAAAATCTTTATGCTGGACTTCAAGATACAAAGGAAAAAATATTTTGTAATCTTTGGGTCTGAAGAAACCTAAAAAAAAGCAATTACATTTTCCCCAAAGCAAACATTTGTGGCCAAGATAATGACAGAGCCTGGGACATTGCTTTGGAAATGTTTGTTTTCTGGTCATGGAAGTGATAGTTTACCAGAAAAATGCACATTTTGCACACTTGGCATTATTTTGAAACCAGAATTGGAAACTCTGAAGAGGCAAAGATGTGTTGCTCATGATTGTGTTTAATTGTGTTTTTTCATCTCTTTTCAAGGTGGATCATTTGGACAAAAACGGGCAGTGTGCCCTGGTCCACGCCGCTCTCAGGGGACACTTGGAGGTGGTGAAGTTCTTGATCCAGTGCGACTGGAGCATGGCTGGGCAGCAGCAGGGCGTGTTCAAGAAGAGCCACGCCATCCAGCAGGCCCTGATTGCTGCTGCCAGCATGGGCTACACCGAGGTAGGACCTGCTCTGCCTCTGCAGGGAGGGAATGCAAGGCTTGGCCCTTTCCTGCCCCCTCACCAAAGAGCGTCCGGAGGTGGAGTGCAGAGTTACTTCTGTCCTGCTCTTCCTCCCTGGCCCATGCCAGTGTTCACAGATCCCTGTGCTCTGGGCAGGCATCCAGGAGAGGAAGCATAACAAGCCTTTGAGTTGTCAGAATAAAATTCTGGAATAAACTTCTAAGCAGGGATAAGATGGATGGACACAGGTTGCCTGTGAACGGCGGTGTCTCTATTTATGGCCAGAGATCACCGACCGCATATTAGGTGATGGTTCGAAGGTCTTTGCTTTCAAGCTCGGGCACCGAAGGAAGACGTTGGAGTCGTTTTCTGAGGTTTCTAAGATTGTTTATTCTTTCTTATCTCTGGAATTTCTGTGCTGACTAGCAGAGGTCCGTTCAGCAGGTCAGCCAAAGGCGCTCTCCCTGCCCACGGGGCAGGTCTTATCTTTTATACTGCAAACTACGTAACTATAATTTACAATTACTTTCCAATACGTGACACTTACATTGCAATGTCCAGCTTTCTCCCAAGCCAATCGCAAAGTGCCATCCTAACCCAAAAGATGGACACCTTGAAGAAGGAGAAAGAAAGACATACCACACCCAAAATCCTCCACCTTGTCCTTAGACCCCTTATTATAAACAATTTTAAAAATCCCCTTTTCTACCTTCTAATAGTCCAATTTGCACTCTACTTATTTTCTATAAGTTTAGATTCTTCATACAACGATGGTCACTTTTCCCAGGGACTGCAATCAAACCCACAGGGGTCTTGGGCATTGTGCCAAGGTCTCCGAGCCCCCTGCCCAGGTCTCGAAGCATCCAGGGAAGCCAGGGCAATGTCCTGGGTTCCCACAGTTGCCTACACCGCTCCTCCAGCATTGGACGTGTGAGAACTTGTAACTCTGGACTGTGTGTCAGGGGAGAGAGGAGCCAGAGAGCTTCCTCCTGCCATCCTGGCGAAGATTTATGATGGGGGAAATGAAATTTAGAATAATTTAGGTTGGAAAAGACCATTAAGGTCACTGAGTCCAACTGCTAATCCAGTGCCAAGCCCACCACTGCCATGAGTCCTGCCCACAGAGCCCCAGCGACCCATGGCAGTCCCTGTTCCTTCGCCTTTCCTTTAGAATGAGTTTCTTTCCTACCAAATACCTCTCAGCCTCACCTTCTCCAAGAGATCCACTGCATCCACTGCACACACCAGGTCATCTCCACAGAACAGACACAGTTACATGGAATTGACCCAACCAAGTCTCATCATGTGCCATCATATCAAGACACTTGGTTGGGGTTTTTTTTGCTTGTACAGGGCAGCAGATCCAGTGATTAATCTGAGGAAAAATATTTCCTTGAGCTCAAGGTGCCAGGCAGAGACTGTTCCCTTCCCTCCATGTATTTCAGGCACCTCGTGTGATGGTGTCAGCAGGTCCTGTAGTTCATGAACTGACACATCATTTTGTTTTAGATCGTCTCCTACCTGCTCGATCTTCCAGAAAAAGATGAAGAGGAGGTGGAGAGAGCACAGATCAACAGCTTTGACAGCCTTTGGGGAGAGACAGGTGATTCCTGTAGAAGCTTCCCTTCCCTTCCCTTCCCTTCCCTTCCCTTCCCTTCCCTTCCCTTCCC
>VRYO01002780.1:371884-433167 GCA_009812075.1 Sialia sialis | reverse complement strand
TGGTTTTTGAGGGTGTTGAATGGATGTGATCACTCACAGTTATTAAATCCTACCTTTCCTAGACCTTGGAGATGGCTACATTACCTTTACAAGTAGTGTTCTGCAAGCTTAATAATTGGTCGTGAAGGTCAGATATGGCAATTGTCACATTATCTTGTGTGTAGTCGGTATAGTCCTGAAACTCCTTTGACGTCCAGAGACCCAGGAGGATCTGCCCAGTGTAACCGAGCAGATTTGTAAGCATGGATCTAAGTTACTTCCTCTTTTTCAGGGTCTGAGTAAAAAAGTTGGGGTATCTTCCTCCATCCTGCAAGGGCTTTGGATCTCCTACAGTACTGAAGGTCTTTCAATGGCTTTGGCATCTCTGAGAAATCTCTACACTCCAAACATAAAGGTACTGGAAGAGGAGGGGGAGAGCTGGGGGGTTCAGAATTCACACAAGAAGCTCCAGCAATGGGCAGTGACCATGCAGAGTGTTCACTGGAGCCATGTCCAGTGTCCTAGCCAGGCTTGCTGGGTGTTTGTCTGAGCTGAGCAGAGGCCTTTGGTCAGTTGAGATTTTGTTACCATTTGGGATAGTCCGTCAACTCTGCTGCTTTGACCAGGGATCTCCTTTTTGTTGCAATGAGCAAGCAGCGAGTTTGTGCCCGGGCAAAATGGAGCTTTTCCTTCTCAAAGACGTGGAATGCGACAACTGATGCTGCGACTTGGCATGTGGAGGGCTTTGGCTTAGATAGGCTTGAACTCTGAGGTGATACCAAATGCAAGAGCACGTGCTCATGTGCTGGTTCAGGCACTTGTTGTGCAGTGCTAAGATGAACGTGTTGACTTAAGCGTGCCCATCTCTACAGCAGAAAGGATTTCAGAGACACAGGTTTGGAATTGTTTTCTAAGATGAAAGGATGTTTATTCCAGGTCCTTCCCGCCCAGGCAAGGTGAGCTCCGTGTCTGTCCCCATGTCCCTTCCTTGTCACTCTCCAGCATCAGATGTAGCCTTTTTGGCTGCTGCCGGGTGCAGAGGGAGCTGTGCAGTGAGACAGCCAAACCAGCCCTAGAGAGGAATCCCAGAGAGGAATCCCATGGGAACAGGGCTGAGTACAGCTCTCTCCAGCTGTGTGTTTTGATTGCCTCCCTGACATGCCCCCAGCTGCTGCAGTGGGGCTGGAGTGACTTTGTTCCAAGACAAAGGGTGGCTGCACCCTTCAGACCACTTGGGAGCTGCTTAAACAGCTCCATCTGCATCAGATGGGACCATCTATTGGGCAGATATTTCTACTCAGCATTTTATGTCCTTCACTATTTTCCTAGGGCCAGCCGAGGGCCCCAGGCTCTGCTGCGGCGTGGCCCTGATGATGAGCTCTCCTTCCCTGCGCAGGTCAGTCGCTTGCTGATTTTAGGAGGTGCCAATGTGAATTATCGGACGGAAGTTCTGAACAACGCCCCCATTTTGTGTGTCCAATCTCACCTGGGATATGCCGAGATGGTGGCTTTGCTCTTGGAGTTTGGGGCCAACGTTGACGCTGCTTCGGAGAGCGGCCTGACCCCGCTGGGCTACGCGGCGGCCGCGGGCTTCCTGAGCATCGTGGTGCTGCTGTGCAAGAAACGGGCCAAGGTAAAGGAGCCACGCTGCTCACAGCTGATCTGAGCTGCTCCACCTTCCTTCAGGGCTGGGCACGAGCTGCAGGCAGCACATGGAACGCTTGCTAGGAAACTTCCTCCTGCAGGTGAAGCCAGGAGGCTGCTTTTGGAGTTGTTTATTCTGCTAAAATGTAGTGGGTTTAAAACCTCACATTGACACCAGCTCCTGAGAGTCAGTGCTTGGTGTCTGGAATCCAGGTCTGAGGTAGGAGCTGCCTTGTGAGCTGCAGAGGGATGTTCTGGAGCAATCCTTGAACCTCACAAAATTCAAATGGCCACACTGCTTTTTCAGTACAAAACATTCTTTAAATACCTCCCTGAGACACATTTTCCAAACATTTTCATCAGACTTGCCCTAGAAAAATCCTCTTTGTTTAGCTTTGTGATGAGTGTTCAGAGTTTTAATTGTATATAATAAGTCAAGTTGAAATACTTTGTTGAAGAAGAAAATTATGCTGATTTTTGAAGTGGAGCCTCCTGGAAACAATTTGTGGTTTCTCTGTATCTTTAATTTTAGTTCAAAAAGGCAAAATATGGGTTTGTGTAGTTTTGGTGTGGATGTCAGGATGATTGAGGGACTGTTTAGATCTTGCTGGGTTATGTTGTCTGTAATAATGTGAGGATGGTATGAAAGAAAAAAAAAGAATTTTGCTTTTGTTGGATATTTGAGACAGAATTCAGTGACAGAATTCCTGCCACTTGTAGTTTTTCTTGAATATCCCTAACAGTACTGAGGAAATACACCAAAACACAGTTTGGTGTAGTTTGAGGACTGAGGTATTAGCAGAAAATTGCAATACTGATTACTGCAGGAGCTGAGAAAGGAGAAACGTTGATATATTATTAATGTGGATGTGTTATAATATATTAAATATTTCTCATTTGTATTATATAACTGTAATTTAGTGATCAGGCCCTGGCACAGGGTGCCCAGAGCAGCTGTGGCTGCCCCTGGATCCCTGGAGGTGTCCAGGGCCAGGTTGGATGGGGCTTGGAGCAGCCTGGGGTAGTGGGAGGTGTCTCTGCCCATGGCAGGGGGTGGAATGGGATGGTATTTAAGGTCCTTTCACACCCAAATGGTTCTGTGATTCTATTAATTAATATTAGTAAAAATATGTTAATATAATAATCATTTATTATTTTATGATGCCCTGCACGCTGCAGAGCACAGAAGGGGTTAGCCAGCAGGAGGATGACAACTGGCCTTCCTTCCTTGTGCTCTTCAATTGTTCCTGTTGGGATAGTATCTAGAAATCCCAGCTGATGTATTCAGACATCAAGTGGAAGCCATACCCCAAAATATAACCAAATAAATTCCTCCAGGGCTGTCAAGCACTGTCTCTAATTCCTATTGATTGTGCCTGCGCTGGGCTCGTGTTACTGTGGCTGGCTGTAGGCTGAGGCACTTCTGGGGCTCTCAAAAGAACTGAAACCTGGAAAACAAACTGGTTTTCCTTTTGTAGATATGGCTAAAGGAGATATCAGTGTGTATGATTTCAATGCACAGGAAAATCTTTATGCTGGACTTCAAGATACAAAGGAAAAAATATTTTGTAATCTTTGGGTCTGAAGAAACCTAAAAAAAAGCAATTACATTTTCCCCAAAGCAAACATTTGTGGCCAAGATAATGACAGAGCCTGGGACATTGCTTTGGAAATGTTTGTTTTCTGGTCATGGAAGTGATAGTTTACCAGAAAAATGCACATTTTGCACACTTGGCATTATTTTGAAACCAGAATTGGAAACTCTGAAGAGGCAAAGATGTGTTGCTCATGATTGTGTTTAATTGTGTTTTTTCATCTCTTTTCAAGGTGGATCATTTGGACAAAAACGGGCAGTGTGCCCTGGTCCACGCCGCTCTCAGGGGACACTTGGAGGTGGTGAAGTTCTTGATCCAGTGCGACTGGAGCATGGCTGGGCAGCAGCAGGGCGTGTTCAAGAAGAGCCACGCCATCCAGCAGGCCCTGATTGCTGCTGCCAGCATGGGCTACACCGAGGTAGGACCTGCTCTGCCTCTGCAGGGAGGGAATGCAAGGCTTGGCCCTTTCCTGCCCCCTCACCAAAGAGCGTCCGGAGGTGGAGTGCAGAGTTACTTCTGTCCTGCTCTTCCTCCCTGGCCCATGCCAGTGTTCACAGATCCCTGTGCTCTGGGCAGGCATCCAGGAGAGGAAGCATAACAAGCCTTTGAGTTGTCAGAATAAAATTCTGGAATAAACTTCTAAGCAGGGATAAGATGGATGGACACAGGTTGCCTGTGAACGGCGGTGTCTCTATTTATGGCCAGAGATCACCGACCGCATATTAGGTGATGGTTCGAAGGTCTTTGCTTTCAAGCTCGGGCACCGAAGGAAGACGTTGGAGTCGTTTTCTGAGGTTTCTAAGATTGTTTATTCTTTCTTATCTCTGGAATTTCTGTGCTGACTAGCAGAGGTCCGTTCAGCAGGTCAGCCAAAGGCGCTCTCCCTGCCCACGGGGCAGGTCTTATCTTTTATACTGCAAACTACGTAACTATAATTTACAATTACTTTCCAATACGTGACACTTACATTGCAATGTCCAGCTTTCTCCCAAGCCAATCGCAAAGTGCCATCCTAACCCAAAAGATGGACACCTTGAAGAAGGAGAAAGAAAGACATACCACACCCAAAATCCTCCACCTTGTCCTTAGACCCCTTATTATAAACAATTTTAAAAATCCCCTTTTCTACCTTCTAATAGTCCAATTTGCACTCTACTTATTTTCTATAAGTTTAGATTCTTCATACAACGATGGTCACTTTTCCCAGGGACTGCAATCAAACCCACAGGGGTCTTGGGCATTGTGCCAAGGTCTCCGAGCCCCCTGCCCAGGTCTCGAAGCATCCAGGGAAGCCAGGGCAATGTCCTGGGTTCCCACAGTTGCCTACACCGCTCCTCCAGCATTGGACGTGTGAGAACTTGTAACTCTGGACTGTGTGTCAGGGGAGAGAGGAGCCAGAGAGCTTCCTCCTGCCATCCTGGCGAAGATTTATGATGGGGGAAATGAAATTTAGAATAATTTAGGTTGGAAAAGACCATTAAGGTCACTGAGTCCAACTGCTAATCCAGTGCCAAGCCCACCACTGCCATGAGTCCTGCCCACAGAGCCCCAGCGACCCATGGCAGTCCCTGTTCCTTCGCCTTTCCTTTAGAATGAGTTTCTTTCCTACCAAATACCTCTCAGCCTCACCTTCTCCAAGAGATCCACTGCATCCACTGCACACACCAGGTCATCTCCACAGAACAGACACAGTTACATGGAATTGACCCAACCAAGTCTCATCATGTGCCATCATATCAAGACACTTGGTTGGGGTTTTTTTTGCTTGTACAGGGCAGCAGATCCAGTGATTAATCTGAGGAAAAATATTTCCTTGAGCTCAAGGTGCCAGGCAGAGACTGTTCCCTTCCCTCCATGTATTTCAGGCACCTCGTGTGATGGTGTCAGCAGGTCCTGTAGTTCATGAACTGACACATCATTTTGTTTTAGATCGTCTCCTACCTGCTCGATCTTCCAGAAAAAGATGAAGAGGAGGTGGAGAGAGCACAGATCAACAGCTTTGACAGCCTTTGGGGAGAGACAGGTGATTCCTGTAGAAGCTTCCCTTCCCTTCCCTTCCCTTCCCTTCCCTTCCCTTCCCTTCCCTTCCCTTCCCTTCCCTTCAACAGGAAGCTCTGACATTCCCAACCTGCCTATTTCCATCTCTGTTGTTCCACATCTCTGCCCCCAAAAATCCCAAAAGCTGGACTAACCAGACATCTGGGAGTTTCTGTGTCAGAGAGGGGTTTCTGAATAACTGGGACAATTGGGAATGTGGATTTGTGATTGACACAAACACAAGCTGGGGGAGCCATCTCAAAGGAATATGCACTTACACATGAAAATTGGTAGTATTGGTAGTATGAACAAAAATGAGCCAACCATCAAACTGAGCAGCCTTTTGTCTACATGAAACAAGTCTGTAAGTTCATATGAAACTCAGGACTATCTTTCACACAGAGAATGTGTGTATGTATTATTATTTTTTTCCCCCCAAAAGTAAATAGAGAGTTTAAATAAATTTGGAGAGGAAGGCAGGTTTCCACCTAAAAATAGCAGTCTGTTCTGAAAATCTGAATCCTGGCTTGTCTGGGTTTTGATACTTGTTGCTCACGTCTCGTCTTCCACAGAGCAGAGCCGAGTGCCTGGCTGGATGATATCAGCCTGATATCATCCAAATGGCAGTGCCAAGTGACATCATAAGTTTAGGAATTGCTGACAGCACTCTTTGGCCAACTCCAGATGGAGTATTTCCCCTGGGACAAAACTAATATCAAAACCTAGCAGAAAAGTGTCTGAGTCACTTATGCTAGCTCCATCAGAGATGGAGGTGCACAATAAATCTCCATCAAACTTTTGTCTTGCTGCCGGGCTGTGAAACAGATCCATGTGCAGGATAGGAGCAGTTTAATTATTCCTTCTCCAGATAAAGTTTTTTTCTACAGGAAAACACAGCATCAGAAGCAGAATACACTGTTGCAGTTCCCTGGTGTAGGAGGCAGTGGTTTCACATTGCTCACTGAGGGAGATGAGCACATCCACACCTGAACCCGGTCTCAGGCTCTGTTTGGGCCGTTTTGAGAAACACAGCAGTTGCTGTGTGGTGTTTATGCCAAGACTTGGTTACTGCACGGTGAGTAGTCCTTCTGGCACCAGTCCTGATGGAGAAGCTGCAAAATGAATGTTCCTGTTTACCAGCGCAGGATCCTGGTGCTGCTCCTTGGCTGGGCTCAGTGGACTCGCCTTGATTGTGCTGGGCCATGGGAGCTCTCCAGCCCGTTTTCACCCTCCTTAGTTCCTCCTGGAGGAGCAAGGTCTGGCTGCTCAGAAGCACTCGAGCTTTTGAGCTTCTCTTGAGCTGGAGCTGCCAAGGACAGGCTGGAGCCACGTTGTTGCTTGGACCCTGAGGAACAGAGCAGCAGAAAAAGTGTCACTGTAGGCAGAAGGGATTGCAAGGGAGAGTGGAGAAATAGTGGATCAAATCATCCTGTTCCAAGAATATTTCCTTACGAACACCAAACACTTGGGTGATTTACAATATTTTCATTGTTGCAAACATAAGTAATTTTGATGTGAAATACCTCAAATTAACCTCCAACATTTCAAGTGCAGGCAGGCTTAGAAGTAGAACCCAGCAGCCCTGCATGCCAATCCCTCTGCCTCTTTCTATATTTATAGCTTACGTTTAAAACCCACATGGATCTGATTATAGATTTTGCAGAATGTTCTGCTTGTGGCAGCAAAAGGATTTTTCTTTTAACTCTTGGTGTCTCTTAACCCCTAGAGAAGAAAATTCAGCCGTTTTATGGAAGAGAATTGACAATTAATTAAATCCCCCAACATTAACAGTGTTGCAGTTGGAAACCCATCAACACCTTGTAATCAGCCAACCCACAGAAATGTGTTTCAAAGAAAAAAACAAGCGACATCAGTCAGAAATAGACTCCCACCTTCTGCTCCAGCTCCTACCAGAAGCATCAGAATGTGGAGACAGTGCTGAAGTGCACAGAAAGTTAGGGAGAGGGAGGAACCAGAAAGTCTAAAATTAATACTGAAACAAGTCACTGGCAGGTCCTGAACTTGGAACTATTTTCAGATTGAATGTGTGTTCTCTAACTCAACCACACTTCTGAGTTAACAGAGCACATCTTGTCAGGGAAAGAGCTCTCAGGTGTTGTTTGTCCCCACCTGTATTATCATGAGCATATGAAAATGAGAGATATTTTTGGGACCCTGGCTGGTAAGATCTGCCTAGGCCAGAAACAAAGCCCAGAAATAGTGTTGTTCTTGGAAAACAGGTGAACAAATCCATTCTATTTTGCTTTCCAGTTTTTTCCCTGGTTTCAAATACCTACAGGCCAAAGCGGGATATGGAAAATAAAAGACCTTCATCTGGATTACTGCTCTGTGCTTGTTTGGACAAAGGAAAACCACAAATGTGACTGACATCAGTGGCTGGCAGGACCTGTCAGTGCCTCCTGCTTGATACCTCACTTGCTCCCTTGTAGTCACAGTGGGCTGAGGCAGTGACAGGTTACAGAAGATCTTGTCAAGTACGTGAAGACCTGTATTTTCTCTGGATGTTGTGCTGCTACTCAGATACATTCACCTCACAGCCTGTGGCTTTGGCAGCAGGGAAAACACTAACGGATTTGTGATCGTATTTCTTTGCAGCTGAACCTGAACCTCAGTCACACCTTTAACCTGAGTCACATTTGAACCTCAGACATCCCTTGAACCTCAGTCACAAGTGCCTGTAGATTACTTTATACTTACTGGGATTCTCATCCCATTTCACTGCGACTTACAGAAAACAACAAAAGCTGATTGTCCCAAGCAGCCTTGTTCCATGGCATTATGTAAACTCTTCATAAAAGAGTTGACCTTTGAGGTGACTAAAATGACAGGAGTCCAAACTGTACCAATCCAGCCCGTTTCTTGGTTCGTTTTGCCTGCCATGAGATAAGTTTGGCGTTTCAGGCCCCGTCCCTTTGGTATCCAGCAGAAAGACCCGTTTCCAGCTTGGAGAACACTCTGCTGAGCGTGTGGCCCTTGCCCTGACCGCTCTCCTCTCTCGTGCAGCTCTGACGGCGGCGGCGGGGCGCGGGAAGCTGGAGGTGTGCCGGCTGCTCCTGGAGCAGGGCGCCGCCGTGGCACAGCCCAACCGCCGCGGCGTCGTCCCGCTCTTCAGCGCCGTCAGACAGGGCCACTGGCAGGTCAGTGGGGTCCTCACACCGTAGGGTGGCCACACACGGGGGGGTCAGGCCATCCCTTCCATCTCGCTGGAATAGATGTGGAGAAGACAAGCGCCTGCTCTTCTGGGGAAGGGTCAGAGCAGAAAGAAGTGTTTGTGATGTTTCTATCACTCCCAGCTCTGGCTGGCTACAGACAGCTTTGCCTAAGTCCTGTGTTACCATAGAATCATGGAATGGTTTGGGTTGGAAGAGCTCTTAAGAGGCAGTCTAATTCCATCCACTTGCCATGGGCAAGGATACCTTCCACTATCCCAGGTTTCTCCAAGCCCCATCCAGCCTGGCCTTGAACAATTCCAGGGATGAGGCAGCCACAGCTTCTCTGGTTATGTCACCATTTGAGAAGCAAATGGGATGCTTTTGACTTACATGAACATTTTTCTGTCCTTATACCTCCCTTCCTTTTTATAATCCTTAATCATCCATTCAGCAATCCCAGCGGGCTCCCAGAGGGGCATGAGTTTTTAGAATGTGGGTCTGCTCTGCTCGTCCTTGGCTCTGGTGTGTTCTTAGGCTGTGGCTCCATGTGTGAGCTGTGTCCTGGCTGTGTCTGTTGCAGATCGTGGATCTCCTGCTCACACACGGCGCCGACGTGAACATGACAGACAAGCAGGGCCGGACGCCGCTGATGATGGCAGCGTCCGAGGGGCACCTGGGCACTGTGGAGTTCCTGCTTGCACAAGGTTAGAGCACATGCTGGGAGCTGCTGGGGACCCATTCAGATTTTTCCTGTCTGACTGCCTCAGTGCTAAATAGGTCAGAGAGGCCTGAAGGAGGAAGGACGCCTTTGAAGTCTGAAGAAGAAAACAGAGCTGGGGAAGGTTCTGGAGCACAATAAGTGATTGAGGCAGCTGAGAAAGGGACTCAGCCTGGAGAAAAGGAGGCTCGGGGGACCGGCTGGCTCTGCACAACTCCCTGACAGGAGGGGACAGCTGGGTGGAGGTCAGGCTCTGCTCCTGGGAGATAAGGACCTAGAAGAAACAGCCTCAAGTTGCTCTAGGGGAAGTTTAGTGGGGGGAAAATTTCTGACTGAAAGGGTTGTTCAGCCCAGGCTGCTGAAGGCAGTTGTGGAGTCCCCATCCCTGGAGAGATTTAAAAGATTTAAATATGTGGCACTTGGAAACATGTTTAGTGGAGGACTTGGTAATGCTGGGGAAAGAGTTGGATTCAATGTTATTAAAAGTCTTTTCCAGTCTAGATTCCAACCTTTGATTTCCAACCTGTGATTCTACGTTGCCATTGCTGAGCCTGTATCTTGCAGCCCGTGTCCCACCTTGGCATTCCTGATTGCCCCAGATGCTGTTTGCCTCCTCCCCCAGAGATACTCCATGCTGTGTTGAGAGCACTAGCTGGAAGTTTACCTGAGCAAACATTCCCATGCTGTACTCCTTCACAAATAGCTTGTGCCATCAGGGAGACCTCTTAGTCTGCTCTCAGCTGGACAGCCTTTGCAGACCAGGCATGTGTCAGCTGGGATGAACGGGAACGTTTAGGAAATTCACATTACTCCCACATTTGCTGAACATTCTGAGTCAGTGAATCTCATGGAGAGGTTTAGAGGAAGGTTTAGAGTTTGCCTCCAGGAGAAAAGCACTGCAGCAGTAATGCATCCTAGCTGCTGGCAGGAGCATCCTGCAGGTAGTTGCAGCTCCTCACAGGAACAGAGCTGCTACAGATCATCTCTGCACACTCCCGAGCCAGAGCCATGGCTTTGTCATGGCAACGGGAGTTGTCTGCATGCTATGAAGAGGAGTGTTCACTGAGGGCTGCTGTTCAGCTCTCATATCCGTATCCATATGCCGTGTGCAGCAGCGCTGACCCGTTGGTAAGGCAGCGCCATTTCCTCGTCCAAGAAAACGTCACGTCCCCCTCTCCTTGGCTCACGGTTGGCAGTAGTGTATCCCACAACGGTGTATTTATATTGGGTAAAGTTCAGGAAGGAATACTGCTGAAAATTGTGTACTTTGGGGTAAAGGGGAGGGGAGTGAAGAAGGGAAAATGTGTGCTTTTAAGGAGAACTGAGCTGAATTTATTTAATTCCCCATGGTGACCTGCTGAAACAGCAAAATGGTCTTCATTTCTGACTCACACAGGCTGGAATGGGGTTGGATTAAGTAAAAAAAAGAAAGCAGTTTAAAAGATGATGTCTCAGATGAGGAAAATCAGATCCACTGTGCTGCTCAGATGTTTGCCAGGAAAGCCCTCAAAGGTGGGCGTGGAAAATTTGCAGCTTGGTGTGAATCAACTCATTTGCCACAGTTCCCATCAGTGTATTTGAAGGTGCCGCAGAGGGTGGGATCTCTGGTGGGAGAAACATTATTAAAGGAATTAATTGTGTACAGAGCACTCTGAAAACAAGCTGTCATTGCTGAGCAGAGGATTTGTGATGAACAGTGCTGAACAGAGGAGAACTCCGAAGTGAACTGCTGCTTGTTCTTTCAGGTGCCTCGATTTCTCTAATGGACAAAGAGGGCCTGACAGCCCTGAGCTGGGCCTGCCTGAAAGGCCACCTGCCCGTGGTGCGTTCCCTGGTGGAGAACGGAGCTGCCACGGACCACGCGGACAAGAACGGCCGCACGCCGCTGGACCTGGCAGCGTTCTACGGCGATGCTGAGGTGGTGAGTGGCCTGTGCTGCACCAGAGAAAATGGGCACTTGGTGTAAGAGCCATCCAATCGAACAGTTCAGCTTGATGTAGCAATAAACACGTGGAGTCCTGGCCCCTCCATATGGGAACGTGCTTCCACAGAAGCAGATCAGAGAATCCCAGAATGGTTGGAGTTGGAAGGGAACTTAAGGACCCTGTGCCATGGGCAGGGACACCTTCCACTATCCCAGGATGCTCCAACCCCTGTCCAACTTGGCCTTGAACACTTCAAGGGATGGGGCAGCCCCAGCTTCTCTGGGTACCCTTGTGCCAGGGCCTCACCACCACTCCAGGGAAGGATTTCTTCCTAATATCCAGTCAAAACCTACTCTTTTTAAAATTTAAAGCTACTGTCCCTTGTTCTATTATTCTGGGCTCCTGTCCAGAGTTCCTCTCCATCCTTTTTAGAACCCCTTTGGGCCCTGGAAGGGGCTCTAAGGTATTCATGGAGCCTTGCTTTTTCCAGGCTGAACAATCCCAATTTTCCCAGCCTCCTAAACAGAAGTGCTCTAGCCTTTGGAGCATCTCCATGGCCTTCTCTGGACATGCTCCAACGGGTTGATGTCCTCCTGTGCTGGGGACCCCAGAGCTGGATACAGACTTCCAGTCTCACCAGAGACCAGAATGGAGTAGAGAGACAGAATCTCCTCTGTCAACCTACTGCCTACTGTACCCTCAGACCCCATGGAGGTGCTTTTAGTCCAGGCAGTGGAAAAGAACAAGCTTCTGCTAATCCTCCATCCCCAGCAGTGTGGGGGGGATGTTCACCCAGGAACTGAACTGACTGTTGGGCTTCTCACTGCAGGTTCAGTTCCTGGTGGACCATGGGGCCATGATCGAGCACGTTGACTACAGCGGGATGCGGCCCCTGGACAGAGCGGTGGGCTGCCGCAACACCTCGGTTGTCGTCACCCTCCTGAAGAAAGGAGCAAAGATAGGTAGGAACAGGGGGACGCTGCCATCAACTCTGTGCCCAGGCAGGACTGAAGCAGGGGGGCTGGCATCCTAAAAAATACAAGTATAACTCAGAGGCAGCCTCAGCCCCAGTCGCTGCTTCAGACTCCGAAAGCAGATGGCGAGTCAGGACCACTTGGTTCTCTTCAGTAAAATGGGGAGTTTATTTTTTTTCCTGTTGTATTACTCAGCAAAAGTTAATCAATAAACAACTGTTTCTTTGGCAAGGTCTTTCCTCTGGTAATGCTTTTTCTATCTTTACCAGTCTGAGTTGCCAAGTGTACTCTGTCCATGCCTTGCTGTGAGCTGCTGCGTTCACTTGCTCTGTGTATGCTTCCAGACCTCAGTGTTCCTGCACTGCGCCACACAGCTGCTCACGTTACGTTTTCCTGTGAAAGGGGATTTTGCTGGTGCATTGGCTTCCTTGCTGCCTGCCTCTCACAGCTGCTTTTTCCCTTTCTTTTTTTTTTTCACCTTCATCCATTTTTTTCCCCCTCTCTCCTACAACTTCTTGTTTTCTCCTTTCTTTGAAGGTTGTCAGACGTTACCGAGTCGCCCACGAGGTATATCTCATTGCTGTCAGCATCAGCTTCGATCTGATAGCTTTGTCAGCCTTGCTTTCTCCTGTTTGATTTAGCCTGCATGCGTCCCCAACACCTCTAATCTTTTAATTTACCTCACCTTCAAATAATTTTTAATGACTGTTGCAGAGAATAACTTGAATTCAAAAACTAACCTCCTTCCCCCAAAACGTACTGAATCTACTTATAGAATAGTGTTGACTTATTCTTCACCCACACTAATGAGTTGTCCTCAAATTTTTGCCACTCCTTCCCTGCCAGTATTAGTCCTTGAGATATGAGCTGGCCCTGCAGAGTGACCCCTGTGCAGAGCCAGTGTCCCCAGCCCAATCACACCTGCAGCACCAGTAGCACTTACACACAACCTTTCCCTTGTAATTTTTTCTGCCTTAATGGATTTTCTACTCTAGTCTTTCACATCTCGTGAAGCTGGAAATCACAGTCCAATTCACCACAAACCACCTATGCAAGTGCAGGTTCCCTAGTACACTTCCACAGATTTGAGTTTAGAAATCAGTGGCTTTTATGTAACCACTCTGATTTTTCCTTTAAATACAGTTTGTTTCCCCCATGCCAACCTGTTCCACATTCAGCAGTGCCCTCTTGTGGAAACAGCTCCATCAGCTCCCGGACCATGGGGTTTAGCCTTAAGGATTGCAAAGGAAAACCATTGCACTGGGGATGACATTAATTTAGGTGTCAGAGGAATTGTCAGCTCAGTCCTTTGGAGCACTCTGCCCTTTGACCATGCCAAGTTGTTCTCTCCAGCAGAAATTCCCACCCCAGGGTATTTTTTTCCACCCAGCTTCCTACCACCCTTGCATTGTATGAGTTCTTTACCCATCATGCATCCTGTACACTACAGGTCCAGCAACTTGGGCAATGGCAACCTCCAAACCAGACATCATGATCATCCTCTTGAGCAAGCTGATGGAGGAGGGAGACATGTTTTATAAGGTGAGAAGGATGGGTTTGGAACATGGAACAGATGCAGCTTGCAGCATCACTTGGTGTGAGGTTTTTGGCTGTGTTAGGTCAGTGGTTGGTCCTCCCCAGCCTAAGTGGTTCTGTGGTTCTAGTGCTGCTGCCTTAACCCATGGCAAGTACAAGCTCCTGCTCACAGCATTCCTTGTGTTCCAAACCATTTGGCTTTGGTTAGTGGGGTTGGAGAAGAGGGGATTGGTTGCCTAAATCTGTAACAAAGCTGAAGCAAAGCCAAGTTGCTGTGGATTTGAGCCAGCACTTCATTTCCTCTTTGAAAACAGCAGAACCTAAGTGTTTGTTGAGAGTGCTGCTGCCATTGCATCAGGTCTGGCAGCCTTGTCATTACTTAGTGGGCTTACTGTTGGGAATCAAGGCAATGGGATAGAATACCCCAGAAAAATTCCTGTAATAAACTTCTAGCAATGAAAACAGATTGTCAGGACACAGCTGGCTTTTTTGTCATGTCCTTTAGCCCATGGGAGCTACATTCCATTGTTACAGTTAGGGAGTCTTTTTTTGCTCTGTGTTTGTTTTAAGTTGATCTTTAAAACCTGGGGATTTGCACACACATAGAAATTGTGCAAGTACAACAACGATTCACTGTGAGGCTCTAAGGGTGAAGCAGAAAATATGCAAAGCTGGCATTGTAATAGAAGTTATCTGCCAGAGATACGTGATACAGCTGAGAAACCTGAGTCTACAAGTTTTTAAAACTCACTATTTGTAGCTGAAAAATTTATGTCTGGGTCATAAGGAACTGTGTGTGTCCCAGATCCCATCCTGCCCTCTTTCTCTCACCTTGCCTGCTGGCTGCCCCTCTTCAGGGTGAACATTGTCCCATCCCAAAATTAGTTGCCCAAAATAGCAGAGATGAGTCACCTTTGAAGGTGACTGTTGCGGACCAATAATTATAAATGGAACTCAGCTAAGAGACTTAGATGTAGAGTTTTAAACATCTGTAGTCCAGGGAGGTGAATCTCACCCTGCTTGTCCAAGTTCAGAGACACAGCAATATCATAACATTTATCTTTGCTATTGCAGAGACTTCTCAGAGCCCCAGAGCTCCACCCAAAGTCCCACAATTTGTGTTCCTTACACTCCTGGATGTGTATTAAGCTTTGGGTGGAGGGTTTTTCCAGGAATGGGTAACTGATCACCCAGCTCAAAAGACCATCCAGCCAAGAATCAGATGGAGTTGTATCGACTTAACACCATTTCTCCACACTTCCATGCTTAGTGTGACAGCTCTGTATGAAGTGGGAGATCTCAACTTGCACAAGGCATCTGCCTTTCCAGCTCAGATGTTCCCTTGATCAAATTTTCTGCCCTTCCTTTCTAGGAAAGAGCTAAGTAGTGAAGTTGTGCTTCCTTAGCCACCTAAAACATTGGTGGGGCTCGTGAGTGAATTCTCTGCAGGGAAGTAAACTCAACCCAAGGAAGATTTTTGACTTGTTTTCCTTCTAATAGAAAGGTAAAGTGAAGGAGGCTGCCCAGCGCTACCAGTATGCTCTGAAAAAATTCCCCAGAGAAGGGTTTGGAGAGGATCTGAAAACCTTCCGTGAACTGAAGGTATCGCTGCTCCTCAACCTCTCCCGGTGTCGAAGGAAAATGAATGTAAGTGTCCCCTCTTTTCATGGCCTTAAGCACAGCCCGACAGCTTTGTGCCTCTGCAGAGACATGTCCCCCCAGTCATGCTTTGGCCTCTCAGATCTCTCCTCTCTGTAACCTGGTTGTCCTTCACAGAGCACTGACATTTCGTAATTCCAAAGCAGTAGTGATTTAGTATGCGTTTCAGATGACTAAAAATTCATTGCTATGTTTATACCTCTTTGAACTTTTTATTACTCGCTTTTGATGATGATGTTCATATCGTCACATGGGGGTGGAGGCATTTTCCAGATTTCTGGGGCAGCAGTGAGGAGGAGCTAGGAGACGTGCTCCTTTGAATACTAATTAATTTCAAATGAAGGAGCATATGCTTAGGGGGTTAGCACTTCCCTAGGGCAGTGACTCATCCAGAAACACCTCCACAAGACTCCTTCTCATCCCAGAACTTCCAGATCCCTGTCACTCTCCCCACTGCAATCTGGCATCATCCAGCAACCAGTTCATACAGATGCCTGTTCTGCCAGCCTTCCCTGGCTTGCAGTGGAGGGGCTTTCACTTCCACAAATTAAAGCCCCCATAAACTCAAAAAGCAGCATCACTGAGGTCATGAGCCAGCAAAGGTTACACTGCAGGGGAAGGAGCTTTTGGGACACCTTCAATTCTTTTTCTAGGAAGAGAGATGGAAAACAAGGGGATAAAATCTTAATGCTGGTGAACAAACACAGTTTGGAGAAAAAGTGTGAACCTTCGCTCTAAATCAGCCAATTCACAGCTTATCAACTCCAGCTCTTGTCCTGTGCTTTGAGGACAAGATTTTTGGTTTATCGTTAACTGGGGAATGCCAGGTTTTATGATAGAAAATTTCAGAGGGTTGGAATTGCTCCTGCAGTTTTTGCACCTGTAGATGAGACCATAAAGGTATCTGTCTCATGACTGCATTCCCAAGTCAGTTTGTTAGACAGTAACTCCTCAGTAACTGCTACTACAGGTACAAACAGAAGTGTAAGGCTCCCCAGGCATGAGTTGGCTTCACAAGTTTTTGAACAAATCAGGAGCAGCACTATTCAGTCCTTTCTCCCAGAGCTGCTCAGATCATAGCCCAGTGCAGCAATCCAGAGCAGTGTTTGGCTGTGAAATGGAATCCTCCCCACTCACAAGTGCTGAGCTTCAGCTGAGTTTAGTAGGACATGAAGCTTCAGAACAGGCAAGGAAGGGTGGTGACAGGGCCTGAACCAGAGCTGACAATCTGGTCTCGTGGCACTGCCCCTGCAACACACCCAGAGCAGTCCCACCCCACACTGTCACCCTGTCCCTGCTCCCAAACTGTCGTCCCAGGTGAGCTGTCGTGGAGAAATGAGGAACAGTGGGGTTGATCGAAATGCCATCGTAGCTCACTGTCTGTAAATGATGTTGAATCTATGAGAAATATTCCAACACCATCAAGTTTTCCATGCAATATGGAAAATAAAAAAGTCCATACTAAGTTTGTTTTCTTCCCATGCTGTATGTATTTTTATTTCTAAATTTATTCAGTTACTTATCTGCACACCTATTCAAATGACAGGATTTTGGAATGGCGGAGGAATTTGCCACTAAAGCACTGGAGCTGAAACCGAAATCTTACGAAGCTTACTATGCAAGAGCAAGGGCCAAACGCAGCAGCAGGTGAGGAGGGACAGAGAGGAGGGTGTGAGGGGCCAGTCTCTGTGAGCCTGTCACGTCAAGGGTGGGCACCCAGCCTGCAAAGCCAGGCAGTGCCCCCATGGGAAGAGATGGACAAGGAACATTCATTAGTGAGACCACAAACCTCTTGAACTCTGAAAGTAATGCCCTCCCTCATCTGGTGTTGTCTGAGTCCAGATGTTTGGAGACATTTGTCTTAGTGGAACTTTGGATATCTTACAGCACTGGAGACCTGTGCACCAAAGTGTGGTGTGCTTTTTCAAGGCACGCTTTAGTTTGACCACAACTTGGACTCAAAGCAGAATATGACTCAATAATCTCATGATGTTATGCAAGAGGGAAGATTCATTCATCACAGTGGTCTCCTCTTGCCTTAAAATCTGTGCATCTCTGTCCTGCAGCCCTTTCTGCTCAGCAGATGCTGCTGACCAGCTGGCCAGGGAGCCTCCAGACAGGACTCGTGCCCAGGGCACTGCAAACAGCTCCTGGAGAGCTGCAGCACAGGGATCTCCCTTGTTCACCTACATCCCTGAAGGCTAAAAGGAGTGAGATTAGATCCATTTGCCATTTCTGATGAGCAGCAGGGCTGCTTGGGAGTCCTCTTCTCAAAGACTGGGCACCCTGCCACTGCATCTCTGTTCAATTGGCAGCCAGAATGTCTCACATCACAGTGCAGGTATGTGAGCCCCTCTGTGCAAACATCCCAGCTCAGCAGACACCACCACTGTGTGACATTCCATGCTGGAGGCCAGTGTGGAATTGGGCCCCCAGCTGGTGCAGGTCCGTCAGGTCCTGATGTGGGAGGTGAGGCCGTAACCTTCTGTTCACAAAGGAGCCCTGCAGGCTGAGCTGTACACACACCTCATGCCTTGCCTTCAATGGTTTCCTCTCCATTGTTCCCAAAACATCAGGAGGAACCTTAAGACCCATGTTCCTTTCCAGATGGTACCAGCTTCCCACATGCCAGTGTCCTTTTCTCTCCACACCTCTCCAACAGAAGCTATCACGTCTTCGGCTTTGCTTCTGCCTGTCCCAGTCTTTTCCCAGCAGCACCCTTGGGGTCACAGAGTTGGTAGAAGAGGAGGTCATTCCTTATTCCAGCTGATCCTCAAAGGCTTGTTCAAAAGATTAGGCTGGTGCTGGGGGGATCACAGATGGGGAGCTTTTCTCCCCTCTGAGTGGGTTTTCCCAGATCACAGTCATGTTCAAACATGTAGTTTTACTCCCAAGTGAATAGTGTGCCTGTAAATGACAACCTCCTTCCCAAACCCCCACCTCCCCGTTACACTTCCTAGGCTGGCCTTTCCCTCACAAAGGCTTCCCTGGGCTCACAGCCTCTGGCACATCGCTTGATTGCTTCATTCCAAAGAAGTTAGCCAAATCCATAGCAAAACTGGAGACACAAGCCTTGCCCAGAGTGCTGACCTGTGGGAGCCCCTGAGCTCTGGAGCCAGGCCTGACGCTGTGTGGTCTTGGCATCAGGCAGAGGTTAAATTTTCACTGGCCTAAGTGGTTGTATCTCTGTCAGAGCTTGTTTACAGCAGTGGTGAGTTGGGCTTGCGGTGATCAATGTGTTGGTGTCTCCTTCTCTAAAACAGAGGTGACCCTCATGGTGATGCTAGGGGGAGTAATTAATTAGCCCCTAACGTAAGTTGCAGAGACAGGCGTGTTTGCTAGTCTGGGTTGTGCCATACCCCGTATTCCCTTCTCCAGAATTTTCCCTCTGTTTGGGTAACATAAATCCAAGGGAGGGCCCATAAGGCAGCATGTGAGAGATGCAGCAAGCAGTAGCAATCACAGATCTCTCCTTCAGTAACATGCACAAGCCACTTTATTCCCTTGGAATCTCTGAAAACAGCTCCATCCAGATCTCCACAGTACTTCTCATTTCTGTTCCTTTGTCAAGCAGGCAGTTTTCAGCAGCCCTGGAGGACCTGAACGAGGCCATCAAGCTGTGTCCTAACAACCGTGAGATCCAGCGGCTGCTGATGCGGGTGGAGGAGGAGTGCAGGCAGGTGCAGCAGCAACAGCAGCAGCAGCAGCAGCAGCAGCAGCAGCAGCAGCCACCACCACCACT
Organism: Sialia sialis; assembly: GCA_009812075.1. Taxonomy (NCBI): domain Eukaryota; kingdom Metazoa; phylum Chordata; class Aves; order Passeriformes; family Turdidae; genus Sialia; species Sialia sialis. The sequence goes on along the minus strand of VRYO01002780.1, from coordinate 414,185 downwards.
CCCAGCAGAGCCAGAGCCCGAAGCCCAGCATGAAGAGCTGTATTCTGTACAAGATATCTTTGAGGAGGAATACCTTGAGCAGGATGTAGAAAACATTTCCATTGGCTTGCAGACAGAGTCCAGGCCAAACCAAGGGCTGCCTGTCATCCAGAGCCCACCCCCATCTCCAGCTCACAGGGACTCAGCCTATATTTCTGGATCACCTCTTGGCTCTCATCAGGTCTTTGATTTCAGGTCCAACAGCTCTGTGGGTTCACCAACCAGGCAAGGGTACCAGTCCACATCTCCTGCTCTGTCTCCAACACACCAAAACTCACATTACAGACCCAGTCCTCCACACACATCCCCAGCTCACCAGGGCTCCACGTACCGCTTCAGCCCCCCTCCGGTGGGGAGCCAAGGCAAGGAGTATCAGAGCCCACCGCCTTCTCCCCTGCGCAGAGGCCCCCAGTACCGCGCCAGTCCCCCCGCAGACGGCATGAGCGTTTACAGGTCCCAGTCCGGCTCCCCAGTGCGTTACCAGCAGGAGCCCAGCGGGGTCAACCCGCTCCCCGGCAGACCCAAGTCTCCGCTGTCCAAGATGACGCAGAGATCCTTCCAGATGCCCCAGCTCCCCGTGGCCGTGCCGCAGCCAGGGCTGAGGCTGCAGCCAGCCAAGGCACAGATTGTGAGGAGCAATCAGCCCAGCTCTGCCGTCCATTCCAGCACTGTCATCCCAACTGGTGCCTACAGCCAGGTTGCCCACTCGATGGCCAGCAAGTACCAGTCATCGTCAGGGGACATGGGGGTCAGCCAGAGCCGGCTGGTCTACCAGGGCTCCATTGGGGGCATCGTGGGTGACAGCAGGCCCGTGCAGCATGTGCAGGCGAGTCTCAGTGCCGGGGCCATCTGTCAGCACGGAGGGCTGGCCAAAGAAGACCTTCCGCAGAGACCATCCTCAGCATATCGAGGGGGGATGAGGTACAGCCAGACTCCTCAGATTGGGCGAAGCCAGTCCGCCTCCTACTACCCAGTGTGCCACTCGAAGCTTGACCTGGAGCGTTCTCCCCTCCCCGCCAACCAGCTGGGCTCTCCAGATGTGTCTCATCTCATAAGAAGACCCATCACGGGCAATCCCAGCGAAATTAAGCCTCACCCACCGACTCCAAGGCCTCTACTCCACTCTCAGAGTGTTGGCCTCCGCTTCTCCCCTTCCAGCAATAGCATCTCCTCCACCTCCAATCTGACTCCCAACTTCCGCCCCTCTGCTTCGATTCAGCAAATGGAGATTCCCCTCAAGCCAGCCTATGACCGATCGTGTGATGAGCTGTCTCCAGTCTCACCCACGCAGGGGGGCTACCCCAGCGAGCCCGCCCGCTCCCGGACCACGCCGTTCATGGGAATCATCGATAAAACTGCTCGGACTCAGCAGTACCCCCACCTCCATCAGCAGAACCGGACCTGGGCCGTGTCGTCAGTGGACACTGTCATTAGTCCTACATCTCCTGGCAATCTGCCCCAGCCGGAATCCTTTAGCCCACCCTCTTCAATCAGCAACATTGCCTTTTATAACAAAACCAACAATGCACAGAATGGCCATTTGCTAGAGGAAGACTATTACAGCCCCCATGGTATGCTGGCCAATGGGTCCCGGGGAGACCTCCTGGAGAGAGTCACCCAAGCCTCCTCGTACCCCGACGTCAAGGTGGCAAGGACGCTGCCCGTGGCACAGGCCTACCAGGATAACCTGTACAGGCAGCTCTCCAGGGACTCCAGGCAAGGGCAGACGTCCCCAATCAAACCAAAGAGACCATTTGTGGAGTCTAATGTGTAAAAGACACTTGTTGGAGTGAGACCCTCATGTTTTCAGCACACACTTCCAAGCTTGATTTCCATGCATACTATTATAATTATTATTATTATTACTATTATTATTTTTATTTCTCTTTGATAGCTACATGATCAAGTTTCCTCCGGTACTTTATGTGGTGGTCAGACAGCCGTGCACGTGCTCCAGCCCTTTTGTTCCCCAGCTGACTGTGAAGCCAACATCAGCCAAGCCAGTATCGTTTGCCCAATTCCAGCAAAGTTTCAACCAGGATATCTTAGTCCATGCTGTGGGGAGTTCCAGAGATATCCTTACGCAGCAGGAGGTAACCAGCTCTTTTTCAAGAGACAATTGCCTTGGATTTAAATTGGTTCATTTTGTCTCAATGGCCTCTTACTCAACTCTGGTGAGAATTCCTGGGGAATTCCACAGGAGCCTTTCCCAAGGCTGCATCCACAGGTCCCTGTGCCAGCCAGGTTGTTTGTCTCTTTGCCACAAAGAGCAGATTACCCTCGGTGATGTGATGTAACGCCAACAGCTATGCACAGCACCCACAATACCCATCCTGATTCTGCTGGTTTACAGCACTTTCCTTCTTTATTTAACTTGTCATTGGCCAGAAGGGGTGGGGGAATCTCACAGCACTTTGCTGCTTTCCAAGTACCTACCAGCTGCCCTCACACTGATTTCTTTGCTCTGGGGCATTTTAAAAGCATTGAGGGTTTAAGGTTGGCCCTTTGTTACGTGTTTCAGCCAGCCAAGGGAATTGGCCAGGAACCTCTTGTGCATGAACTGGGTTTGCACTAACTTCTTCACACTGTTGGCAGACTGCACCTCACCCACAGCGTTTGCATGGGGCAAGTTAGTGTTGGGGACCTCATCTGATTTATCACTTGCAAGGAAGAGAAAAAATCTGACTTACGGTATTCAAATGGTATTCAAAGTGGAAAAATGCAATTCTAAATTATTTTTTTACATTTTTTTATGATGAGGATGTAGAGCATAGCATGATGGTTCCAGAAGATGAAGGGTCCTTGTGCAGTCCCAGCAGATCCCTTCCCTCTGCCTCAGTTCTGCCAGGGAGCAGAGGCTGTAGCAAGGGCTACGCTCCTCTAAGATCCTCTGTTGCCAAAATCCTGGGAAGGGACACTGTGTTCCATATCTGTACATGTTAGAGACCATGTGTTGCTTTTTGAGAAGCAGTAGTTAAGAGAGACCTATTTATAATATATTTACGTTATCGATTTCAGGACATTTTCCAGTTCAGGTTGGGTTTTCTCTATTATTTTTGGTTTTGTAATCAAATGCAAGTGACATCAAGACAACATGAAAAGCAAGGGCCGATTCCAAAATCCTTTTTATAGGATTTTCAATAATTTTTCAATTATTTGCTGAAAATTTCTTTTGAGGTGAGTAGAAGAGCGTCCTGTATGGATTCATTTATTCCTGGTGGGTTTGTAATCTGCCTTTTCTGTTCTGAGGGTGAAGGGTGGGATGACGGGAGGGAGAGAACGCTGTAGCTTGTTTTAAAGCAGACTAGTGCCTGTTGCCAAACCTCACTCATATCAACTCTTGGGAGCGATTCAGTGCTGAGCAGGGGAGTGATACCTCCAAAGGGCTACTGCCAGTCAATTTCAAGACTTCTTGAATCATGGGCTCCAGCCTTCGTGGTGTGAGTGAGCATATCCCAGTGCCACATCTCTGCAGCTGCACCCATTCACACCAGCTCAGGATAGGGTCTGGAACTCCTTAAGCAAACCTTGGCTTCCATGGGCCTTTTTTTTTTTTCCTCCTTCTGTGTGGCTCAGCACGTCTCATTGTTATTTCATTGCCTAATTTGCTCAGAGCAAGCTGGGACATGCATACCTTGGGCCAGGGGAGGTTTGTGTCTCATAGACACATGGAGAGCATTTGGAAACGGGGGGTGGTCCTCTATGAGGTGTGGCAATTTTGGGGCACTCTTGGGCTATTTGGTCTTTGTCAAAGCCAGTGTTTGGATTGAGGTTGGTGTTTTCTTCCTTGAGGTTCAACCCAGTGCTGACTCTTTGCTTTATCCCAGGGCTCTGTAAAATGGGGGCTGGCTGGGACCCCTTCGATGGGGCGGGTACCCCATGGGGCACCTGGCTCTGTGCTTGGTTTCTCTCCTTGCAAATGGGGTGTGATGGCTTTCTTTCTTCCTCTCATTTTTGAAATAACATGCTCTGTATTGTAAGGAATAACCGATTTCTCCTCCGCATCCCACGTGCCCATAGCTGGGAGACATATCCTGGCTCTGGAGCAGCATCAGCCACTTTGCTTAGTGCCTCCCATCCTCCAGCTTTCTGCCTGAGTGAGTGGCTTCCTATCTTCAGTGGCTTCTTTGAAAGGAAAAAGTAACCCAGTTTATCCCTGTCCCCGTTTTAGCCGGGTGCTCCTTGCACTGCCACGCCAATGGGGTGGTCCAGGAGCAGTGACAGGAGAGCTGCTCACTGCCTGGTGCTCCCAGTCCTGTCCTTCCAAACATGCCCCCACAGCACTCCTGTGTGTAACTTTTCAGTTTCTGAAGATGTTTGAAGGGAAACAGAAAACAGCTCACGCTTTTAACACAACCACAAAGCTGAAGATGGCTTGAAACACTGCGGCACGCAGGTTTTTCCACGATTCCATGTGTTACATTTTCCACAGGATTCTTGCACTAATGGTTTTCCATCTGTTCTCTCTGTAAATGGGTGCACTTTACTGTTTGAATTTGTTACTATGATAAATACTGGATATTTAAGTGTGAGTAGTGTCTTCATTAGAAAAATAGCAAAACAGCTCATGTCTCTTAGTGTATTTTTCAAAAAAAAAAAAAAGGAGAAAAGAAACAAAACTAAGCAATGAATCATAACATTTATAGCACAAGAACTGATTCCTGTATATAAGCATCAACAGATTGAGTAATTTTTGAATACAGAATTATTTGCAGTGGTTTTAAAGCACTTCCCCAGCAATTCTCTTAGGAACAGTCGAGGCAGGATGGCTGCTGTGGTCACTGGGTGGGTAAGAAGCACATTTCTTCCTGGAAAAGCTCATTCTTGCTCAGTCCCCTATGTCTTCAAAGTCATGATTTGGTCTTTGCAGGAGAAGCAGAGGTCATTCTGTGTTGTGCTGGCATGGCCCCATTGTGCTTGGGGGAGCACAAGGTCACATCTCACCCTGAGGGCCCTTCATCCTCTGCTCTTAGATCTAGGTCTGACAAGCCCAGGCCACACTGTGGAATCACACTCAGTTCCAGACATTGAGCTGTCCTATACATCTGTGCTATGTGTTTAATTACTTTGGAGTAATTAAGATGCAGGACAATGCTGCCAGCTGGTGCCTTCATGCCCTCTGAGCTGCAGTGGTACCACTGGCAAGCCCCGTCTTCGAGCAAGTAGGATTTACTGAGCGAAGCAGTTTCTTGATCACATTGAAACTCCAGTTTTCATTCTTGGAGTACATGGGGAAGGCAATGCCAAAAGTGATGCTTAAGCTGATCCCTTTCTTTAGCCAACCTTCCCACCAGGTGTCTCTCATCTTTACCCGTGGCTGCTTTGAGACCCAGGTGTGCTGCTGAAGAGCTGGAATCTTCTCTCCCAAAATCAGGTGTGGGTGTCTGCCCCATTCTTCAATGAGGGATCATTGGCTCTTCTCCCAGGTCAGGAGGATGCTGTGGTCCCAGGGGAGAGGACACCCACATGGTGGGGGGCTCTGCAGGGTCCCCGCAGCCAGGCTGGGAATGGCATCAGAAGGCTCTGGACGAAGTCTTGAGTAGCCATCCAAGGAAAAGGAGGTTTTTACAATGACAGATCCTTTGAGATCCATCTCCAAAGAAGGCACAGCCTGAGCTGCCTTCTCTGTGTCACTGTTTGGGAGGACTGTGACAATTCCAACAATCTGAGACGTGTCTCTGTCCATCTGTCTGTCTGCTGTGGCACCAGTGCCCAACTGGGTCTGTTGGAGCAGTGAACTTTTTGGTTATTTTTCTTTAACCTGGCTGTGAAGAAAACTGTGTGGCTGGTGTGAACATGTGAGCATGTGCATGCCAAACACCAGAGTCATGTTGGGATTAGCTCTGGAACCAAGGTGGGTAGGAAACCGGGAGCGATTCAGTCTCCTTGACAAAGGTTGTTGTATATTCAGGGTTATCCAGGAGAAGTCTAGCTAAAACCGAAGTGCCAGCTCTGCCTTATCTAGAGAACCAAGCAAGCCAGTGTGCCTGCTCGTCCTCCGCCTTCCTCGCCTGCGGGGGTCCAGAGTGAGCTGCCGTGAGCTCCTTGCTGGTTGTACTTTGCTGTGGTCTTGGCAATTCAAGGTAACTCTTGCACTGAGTTACCAGTGGTTATGCAAGGGCTTAGGGAGGAGAGCTGCTGTACCTGCTGGAACCTCTGCAAATCAATGCCTTCACCCCATGCTGGCTGCACTGTGCAGGCTGGTGGGGCATATGTTGGACACAAAGCACAATGGTTGAAAGTGAATCTGCATTTTTTTCAGCTTTGTGTGAATAATTGTTGGATTTTCATTCAATCAAACTCTTTTTTCTAATATAAACCACTAAGGGCTCAATTCTTTAGCAAGATGCATTCGTGTCCAACTCTTGACTATACAGCTGGGTCTCACCACAGCTGGTACAGAGCGACCCGAGAGCTCACAGCGAGCCATCACGGGGAAAGCCACCAGACACACAGCCCACCACGTGTCCTTCCTCCTGCTCATTTCTAGCTGTCACCACACTGGGGAGTCAGCAGCCAGGTCCCATCTAATGGGATCACATCCTGTGGTTGTGAAAATAGAGAGCTGCCTTGCCAAAAGACTTCGTCTGTCTGGGTGATGTTGTCCAGGGACGGTGGTGGGGAGGCAAGTCAGGGTAGGGATGGGTAGGTGGGAAAGTCTTGTGCCCATGGAGCTGGGTCCCCCACAGGTCTGTCTCGCTGTGCACTGCTCTGCCAGCCACTGAGAGCAGCCCTGTGTGCTACAGAAAGTCCATTGTGTTGCTACACCGACAACCCAGAGACTCGTGTGGACTCTGCCAGTGCTGCCAGGCTCATCCCTGTCCAGCCTTTCCTTTGCCATAGTGTTGCATTCAGCGTTCTGTCTCCTTTCTGTCTTCGCATTGAGAGGATCTGAGTTGGGTACAAACACGTCCACTACACCCGCCTTGTGCTTTGTACAACTCCCTGGTTGCCAGCCTCTGAGACACTTGCTGGGAAGACCTTTAAGACACTTAAATTTTCCTTTAGCTTTTCTATAATTCTGATGTAAAGGACTTTCTCTCTGTACAGTATATTATCCAATGCATGTTCTGTTCTCTCTGATATATTGAACACCACACAATTGTGATATTGTGCAGTGGGAAGAGCAGCCCCTGCCAACAGCAGAGGCCTTTGCCTCTCATCTCTAAGGAAAGAAGAAAACATATTTTTTCCTTTGCTGTATTTGCTTGAGCAGAGTTTTCTTGTCTGTACATGTGAGCTGTGAGATAGATGTGAAAAGTTCAAAAGAATGCATTCCCCTCCCCAATGTATACAGATTGTAATCTGTACAATGAAAACTGTATGTATGAAAAAATGTACTTATTTATAAATGGTTAACACTTGGAAATGGTGTCTGGGCTGCTGTTTTTCCCACACTGGGGTCAGTGAAGGAGTGTTCTGAAGTTTCTCAGTGTGGAAATGATGGTGTGAGGGTTGGGTCTCACAGCCACTGCATGGGGATGGGGACAGGAACCTGGGAACCACCAGGAGCAGGAGGCAACAGAGGCAGTGCTACTGCTGCCACCAGCAAAAGGCATATATAATAATATAGCAGATAATAATTATAACACCCAGTGCATGGCCAGACACTGGAAATGTTCCCGTGGGGTCCCTCACTGAGGTCTGCAGTGCTGGACAGGACAGTCCCACCCCTAACGCCTGCCCCGGCATGTGGGAATTTGAGGGTACCCCAAAACTCTCATGTGGGGGACAGAGTCAGGAGGAGGACAGGGTTAGCTGCAAACATTTATTAGTTTGGGAGCATCGACTGAGCAAACACATCATGCGAGGGAAGACAACATTTCAGACACAAAGCTGCTGAGCCTGCACAGGGATAGGGTCACTGAACCCCCCAGGGCTCTCTTCAGGGACAGTCCCCCACACGTGGCCGTGCTGGAGGGTGAGGGGCCGCCAGTGAGTGGGACATGCCAGTGGCAAACATCCCCTCTGCCCAGCAGCACTGGGAACAGCCCGTAGGCTTTGGGCACACACACTGCAGAAAGCTCCGCTCCCACTCTGTCCCCAGAGCAGGAGGAGCCTGGAGACCCCTCTCCTTCATGCCCCTGCCAGCCTCCGCCCTGCCCGCAGCACTGCCATTCCCACAGGGCTGGGACAGGCTTGGGGGACACCAGGGGCTGGACAGGGCAGAGCTTTGGAGCATTAAGGGCAAGCGAGTGTCAGTGCAGTGGGCAGCATTGCACCAAGCGTGTCCTTCCCCAGCTGTCCTCGTCACCCTGGCCTGGGCAGAGGTGCAAACCACCAGGGATGAGGTGCACAGGAACATTTCAGACATCACAAGGAGCCCATGCTGGAGACCAGGAGCTGTGGACATCACTGGCTCCCACCACCAGGGCTCTCTCCCTCTGTCAAGGTCTTGAAGTCCATGGACAGGGCCAGCTCCTCTGCCAATGGTGGGCGCTTCCACTCCTCCCGTGTCAACACATAGCCCACGACCAGCCCAAAGGCCACCAGCAGCACCCCCAGGGTGTTGGCCAGGATGCCCTCAGGCACAAAGTGGCTGTAGGAATCACTGCAGGGATGGAGAGAGGTGCTCAAGCCTTAAGGGATAGGTGGCCTGTCCCCATCCTGGCTGGGACCCTCTTCTCATCCTCATCCTCATCCTTCAGGCACACACTGTAGGAAAGGTCCCTTTCCCCAAATCAGAGCAAAAGAGGAGTGTTGGTGTTTTGCTCACTTGTGGGAGAGACACTAGGTGACAGCAGATGAAACTGGTGGCCCAGTCCTGTACTGGGGCTATAGGCATTCCAGTACCCTCCCTGCTAGAGGGAAGTGGCTCCTGGAGTGCCCCATAGCTCTCTCACCACCTTGCAAAGGCCTCAGGGACCATGAGTGTCTGAGCAGTTCTGCAAACACCTGGATGCAGGGGAGTGGCACTGGGAAATTCATCCACATCCCCAAAGAAAGCTGTTGCACGATCCCTTGTTAAACATCATCTGGTAAGTGACTCAGCAGCAGCAGAAATAAATGCCTTAAGGGGAGATTTAAGGGCCGCAGAGCAAGGGCTTGAGCAGGGGCATCCCTCTGCTGGAGGTCTGGGGGCCCAGCCCCTCACCCCAGCTCAATCACCCACCTGATTTTGAAGAGAAGCATCTCAGTAATGCCCAACAAGCAGGAGGTGATGGAAAGGATGAAGAGGGTGATGCCAAAGAAGATGTGCTGGGCCTTGTACCACCCTCTCAGTGAGAAGGAGGCACCAGGGAACAGAAAGAAACCACAGCCCAGGAACCACTGTGGGGACATGGGGGTGTCACAGGCGCTGCAGAGTCCCTTCCCTCCTGGGAGGCCAGGGGCTCCCCACGCCTTACCTGCAGGAGGTAGAGCACAAAGGTGGCCATCCCACACCAGGAGTGCAGGCTGTACATGTCAGGGATGCCCTTAGTCCGGTGTGACTCGAAGACAGCGATGATGCCTGCAGAGAAGAGCCCATCACTACAGGGCTACGTCCTGCTCATTCCACCCTGTCCCATCTCATCCCATCCCATCCCATCCCATCCCACCCCATCCCACCCCGTCCCATCCCATCCCATCCCACCCCACCCCATCCCACCCCACCCCATCCCATCCCATCCCATCCCATCCCACCCCACCCCACCCCATCCCATCCCATCCCATCCCATCCCATCCCATCCCACCCCATCCTGGCACTCACCCACGAGGGCGATGACCAGTGCCAGCCCATGGAGCAGCGCGTGCAGTGCCTTGGTGGAGCGCTTGGCTTCGTGCCTGAACACCCGGTACACCAGTAGAGCTGCACGAGAGAAGGTACCCGAGCATGCACAGGGATCAGCCGGCATCGCCCGGGGATGCTGGTGCACCTTCCCCGCGCCTTTTGTCAGCACTTTGTCCCCGTCATTCCCTGCCCGAGCACAGCTGCAGGCTGCGGAGGCTGCGGCTGGGACGGGGCTGTCCCACGCTCGTGCTCACCGTCACCTTGCAGGAACACCATGGCCAGCACCATGCACAGCGGGTGCGCGTTGAACTGCAGGGGGCTGTGCCACGCCACGCCGCCCCGGTAGCGGCCCAGCCAGGCTCCCGTGGTGGCCAGGAGCGTCAGGCCCAGCAGCTGCGACACGGCCACGTACGCCGAGAGCCCGGCGGGGCTGGGGGGCGGCGGGGCCCCGTCCATGGCAGCCTGCAGGGACACAGAGGAGGGGGCAGCGAAGCGACAGCAGGTGCCGCTGGCCCGGTTAAGGTCCTGTTCCGAGCAGCGTCCGGCAGCTCTGCCCCACCCTCACCTGCCCCGAGCCGCTTCCTGCTCTCGCTGCGTCACGCACACCTGGAGGTGGCTCCGAGCTGCCACGACACATCCAGCCCCGAGCTCCTGCAGCCCTGCCTGCTCCTGTCCTTCTTCCAGCCTTCCCGCCCCTGCCACCCTGCTCCTTTTGCCCAAGCCTCCTGTCCCTGCCCCAGCCCTCCTGCGACAGCCGTCCCTCCATGCTCACCCCTTCATCCTTGTCCTTCTGTGCCTGTCCCTGCCTCCATCTTTTCCATCCCCATACTCCAGCATTGTCCCTTGATCCCCATCCTTCCCACTCCATGCCCATCCCATGTTCCCCCTTCACCCCCTCCCCAGGCCACCCATTCCCAGACCCCCACAACAACCCCCAAGCCCTGAGAGGAAGGCAATGCAGGGGCAAGCAAGGCTGGTCCCTCCATGATGAAAGCAATGGCCCTTGAGGACGTGGGGCTGAATGGGGCTGGTGAGGGGACAAACACATAGTGCCACCCAAACACAGCTACACCCGAGACCCTTCCCATGGCCCCCACAACTCACCTGCACTGTGCTTTCTGCTGGGTTATCCCTCAATGGATCAGAGCCACCTTCACCACCGTCAAAGCCACCTCTCCTCTTCCCTGTCACCTAGAGCCAGCAGGTCCCAGTCCCCAGGTCCAGCGTCCCCACTGTGCCCTGGCCCCTCTGCACTGCCTCTGGGGAGGAGCCCCCTGCCAGCTGTGGCAGACGGACTCACAATGCTGCCAGGACTGGGGGAGCATGGAGAGGGGAATGCATTAAGACCACGCACACACTTTATTCCCAGCCACCTTTATTGGATCAGCCAGATAAATGGGTTAAGGGAATTGGTTTATCCCATTAAGTTGCACTGCAAAGGCCGCCTGTGTCCAGCCTCACTGCCTGGGGCCATGGGGTGCTCTGTGGAACAGGCAGGGGGACCAGGCTGTGGGGGACAGTGAGAGACACAGGCTCCCCACAACAGCCTCCCCTGAGCTCTCATCACGCCGAGAGGCTGCTGGCACATCTGGGGGTTGCAGATGGGGAACCATGTAGCCCTGTCCTGCCCTCCCACCAGATACAAACATCTGGCCCTGCTGGCACTCACACAAGGGCAAACACAGGCCCCAACAGCACTGAGGAGGGAGGGACAGGGAATGAACACCCCCAGACACAGGGCCTGGCAGCAGGACACAGGGCGTGCCTGTTGGGAGCGAGATCTTCTGAGTTGCCCATCAGCCACCACTAAGTGCTGGGACAACTGGAGGCAGCTGGACCCCCTCATCAAGACCTTCCTGTTCCCCTCCCAACCTCTGTCCCCCCTGCACCCCCAAGTACATCCCCGGTTGTCTCTTCCCAGGGGAAATCCAGCTCCTTGCTGGTGGTGGGGTGTTATCTCTGGTTAATCTGGGCCCCCCACGTGCCCTAGGTGGGGGGATGCCCTATGCACATCCCACAGCCCACCGTGGCCTCTGAGGGGACTCTCCAAAATGCCAGGGAGGTCTCAGGGACTGTCTCTGCCCTCGAGGGGGGCTATAGGCTCGTGCAGGGGAGGGGATTCTCTCCAGTTCACAGCTGAGGAGAGTGAGTGATGCACCGGGGGGTTGGAGGCAGACACCCATGCAGCTCCCCCGTGTCCCCCAACCCTACCTGAGCGTGCCGGGCGGTGCTGCCGGTGCCAGGCCCAGCGGTGACAGTGTCGGAGCAGGGACAGGGCCACCGCGTTGGCACGGCAACGGAGCGATGACAAAGGCAGGGGGAGCTGCGCCCCCAGCTGCAGAGGGACAGCCGGGAGCAGAGGCAGAAAGTGAGAGGGGGGATCGCGGCCAAGGGGATCTGTGTGTTCTGGGGACAGTCCCGAGGAGGTGGGGGGTGTGTGGCACACCCACTCCCGACCTTGCCAGGCGCCCACCTGAGCCCCTGCACCCTGTGACACCCCAGCCCCGAACGGGCCAGGATGCATCAGGCCCTACGAGCTCAGCCCAAGAATTGTCCCCTGCACAGGGGCTTAATTTGTGTGTGGGCCTTTCATGGGTCTGGCTCATCCCTGAGCCCACCAGCAGCACTGGAGTGACATCTGGGAGCCAGCAGCCCTTGGCTGGGCTGGTGGATCAGGGAGTGGCAGAGGGGTGACAATGACTCCCCGACCTGCAGCCGCCCCACGGCAAACGCTTCCAGCACCGCCGCGCATAGCCTGCACTCCCTACGGGAGCGAAAGAGCCTGGAGAAAGGACACGAGGGGAAACAAGGCGAACTGGGGGCACAGGAGAGGTGTCCCCGCTCAGCTCTCCCTGGCCCAGTGCGGGCAGAGTCCCCGGGAGTGCAGCGCCCTGTCTGTGTCCGTGTGTCCGTGTCGGTGTCCCTGCGTCTGTCCCCCTGTCTGTTCCTGTGTGTGACACCACTAGATGTCACCAGGAGTCCGCGGCGCGCATCGCCCTGGGGCGGGAGGGACGCCCGGAGGATCTGGAGCATCCTCGGCCCTGGATCACCCGCAGGGGACACAGAGACCAGGCACGGACCGGGTAGGAACGGCAGCAGCCTCAAGGCTGCCCCGGGACCCGGGGCACCCCCGCAGCCAGAGCACCCATGGGAACCAGTGCACCCTTACCCATGGCCGGGTTTGTGGCACCCTCTGGTCCCCTGCACCACCCACGGGAGCTTGGAGTGGCTGCTGGGGCAGATCAGGTGTCACAGACTCTATTGGGGTGCAGGGCTGCTCCCCCCGCCCTTCCCTTGGGCACTTGGGTCTGCTCTCACCCACGCAAAAACCCCGAGTAAAGGCACCTGAAGTCCCAGCCAGGACCCCCAGCAACATCCTCATTCCCTTCTACCGCCCCCCACCCCCAGCAGGGAGCTGTGCTGTGGGGCACAAACCCCACCATGGCCCCCACGGCACGGTTCAGCAGAACTGAAACCCCAGTGCAGCCCCAGAGCCTGATGGCACAGCCAACAGCAAAGTCCAGGCCCTGCTGCTCCCGGGGCAATCCCAGAGCCACCACCCAGAGCAGAGGGAGGCGAGATATGGCACCAGATACAGGGCATGGTGCTGCCAGAGATTCACTGTCACCACCTCACTGTGCTGGGCCTTTATCACTGGGGGGAAAATGGTTTACCAGAGTCATCTGCTGAAGCCATAACAACCACCATAAACTGAAAACCTTCAGCCATGGGGCTGTGCCATGGCTGGGATGGGCTGGCTGGGGGGCTGGGCAGAGCACAGGGAGGACTCCCCCCACTGCAGCCCAGCTGAGGCCCTTGGAAAATCCACAAAGGGGGATGATGAGATTTGGGGATTCATCCTTTAGGATACTTGGCAAGGCATAAAGCTTTGCCCTGATGAGAGCAGTACTGTGTAACCCAGTACCAAACAGGTTTAGAAATGTTTATAAACATGTGTCCAGCTGAGCTATCTCAACTTCCAGCAGACAAGGAAAGAGAGCAGCCCTTAAGCCGTCAGGATTAAGCAGAGGTGGCTCTTGTCCCATCGGTACAGCAGGAGCAATGGCAGTGTTTGCTGGGGCCATGGTGGCAGCCAATCCAGGGACAAATGAGCCACTTCCCTGCCGAGTTCCTCTCATCAGGGAGCAGCAGCCATTTGGAACGAGCTCTTTAATTAAAGGCATTGCCAGGGGCATAATGGCTTTATTAAATCTTCCTGAGCTTTCCCTGAGCTGGAGGTAATGAAATCCTCCTGGCACTGCTGGGATGGGATGTGTCAGTCAGGGACCAGAACCTGTGCTGGCTGTCCTGGCACGGACTTGCAGGTTGAGGGAACGTTTGGGACTCCTTGGGCTGCTCAGACATGCTCAAGGCTTCTCAGAGCTGCTGAGGAATGCTCAGGGATGTTCAAGGCTGCTCAGGGATTCTTAGAGGTGTTCCAGGATGCTCAGGTGTGCTTGGGACTGCCACAGCTTCCTTCAGATCACTGAGTTGAAGTGGTTCTGGAGATGCTGCTATTGGCTGAGCCTGGAACCCATTGCAGGTTTGTCCTGGGCTGTCAAGAATCCAGCGATCAATAAGAGTATCATCAACTGATAATTAATGGGAAAACCAGCAGTTCTTGTCCTCGCCCAACTGCACCTCCCACCTTGGCATGGGCATCTTCCCTCTCTCCACCACAGATTATTAAATTACCATTTTGCTGATCTAACTTCTTTTGGTTGGTTTCTTTCTTCTCCTTCCTAAATCAATTTTTTATTGCTAAGAAATGCAAATTTGCAAGATGCCTCCCCAGAGGATTGCAATTCAAGAGCTCAGCTGCCTCGGAGGAGCTGAGGTGCTGCCTGAAACAACCTCAGCTGTTGCTGTTCCATGTGAAACCCCAAACCCGGGGCTAAATTAGCCACTTTTCACTAAATATAAGAGAGAAAATAACAGTCGTGTTGGAAGGTTCACTGGCTGCCCAGAGGGTGGCTGAGGGAGGGCTTGGGGTTAAGCACTGGGTCACACCAAAAGGGTTAATCTCTGGTTCCCTGGCATGCCATGAGGGCTGAAAAACGGGTAATTCCCAGCTGGGACAAAGCTTCCTCAAGAGCCAGGATCCTTCCCAGGCTGCAAATCAGCTGGGAAAGACTCTGGTTCTCCTCCTGGCAGCAATTAAGCTGCCCTGTCCTCCTCCTCAGCGGGAACACAATTTTGCTGCTTGGGGCGGGCGATACGATCAGCCCAGCGAGCCCCTTAGACACTTCATCTCCTTCCGAGCAGGCTGACGGCGCGTTCATGGCGATTTTTTAATAGCAGCTTGGGTAAACAGCGGTGATAACCTGTGCCAGGCTCCCAGAGGATGATTAATGCTCCTGGAACAGTCACTCTCGCCTCAGGGCTGGGATTGTTTTCATTTATTAAAGAAGGAGGGTAGAGGGGGGAATAATGGACTTTGCCATGTTTTATTGGGTTGATGGGTGCAGAGGGAACACATTGGCCTCTTTGCTCACCCTCTATCGGGCCCAGCTGAGTGGCAAAGGTGGGGGATGGATGATGAAGGATGAGGGATGAATGATGAAGGACAAAAAATGAAGGATGAGAGATGAAAGATGAAAAATTAAGGTGGAGGGAGGAGGAACGAAGGAGGACAGATGAAGGACGAAGAGCTAGCAATCATTTCTGGCTAGGTTTTTACTTCTTGCCCAGTGATGTTCCTGACTGTGTGCCTGGCACGGTGCACATATCCTGCACTGTGACTATTGGGGTCTTACATTTGTTTAGGACCCCTCCAAAACGTGGGAGTCCTCTCGGAGCGCTGAGCCTTCAGCACTGCATATTCAGGGCCGTGCAGTGTCACAGCACGTCCCTGGGCTGCTGGCACTGGTCCCAGCCTGGGAATGGGGCTGAGGAGATCTGATGGTGAAAACCATGTCCATGTTCTTCCCACTCACCCCCAGCCCCACCGAGTCCCCTAGCTGGTCACACCTGGTCCCCCAGGCCGCCCGTGCACCCAGCCCGCATCACAGGTCCACCAGGTCCACTCTTCACGGCACAAGAAACCCTTGTCCCGCAATAAACCCTTGCCTCGGGCACGTATGTGCTAGAAAGAGTTTTTATGGGGTGAGGTGGAAATTGTGATGATAAGGAGCTTTCTGCTGCGTTCCACTGAGTATGCACTTTGAGTGAAAGAGCAGCACTTGCTGTCCTAGGGCCAGGGTGAGCTCCCCCACATCCCACTGCCCCCCATCCTCTCCTAGAGGGGACATACCAGGCTTTCAACACTCCTTCAATCCAGGGAAAGGCTGGGAAAAGCCTCACAGTGCTGTCAAAACTGCTCAGCAGCGACCTTTTGTAATCAGCAGGAGCAAGGACTTCTGTGTCCCTCTTGCCATTACAGTCCCCAAATCCAGGTGACATCAAGGGTCTCCACCAGCCTCAGCTCACTGGAATTGCTGGAAATTATTTTAGCAATCAGAGATCTGAAATAAATGGCAAAAAGCCTGATTGCTTGGGGCATTACTTTTTTTTCTTTTTTCTTTTTTCTTTTTTTTTTTTTTTTAGGATGAGGAAAAAAAGCTGTTTGTTTAGATGAAAAATTTGGACTGGAAGGATGGTTTTTTCCCCTCTCCCTCACAACAGCATCACCACAGCTGGGAAAGCAGTTTAACAAATTATACACTGTGGTAATTGATTGAATTAATCAGTAAATAAAGCAGCCGCCTTTAAACTCAGGGTCTGGAGAGGGAGGAAAAATTTTCAATGCAGTGGTTTGTACCAACAGGTGCAGGAGTCATGCCCATGAAACCACAGACACCAGGAAAAGTGACACACAGGGCTGCACTCTGGACTGAAAAAAGCACTTATTGGGTTTAAATAGGGAAGGAATGATTTCTCTGCAAAAGCAAATCCTTTCTTTCACCTCCAGAAGCTCCTTGGTTCTTTAGAGAGATGGATCAGACTGAAGTTAT
This sequence comes from Sialia sialis, assembly GCA_009812075.1. Lineage (NCBI taxonomy): Eukaryota > Metazoa > Chordata > Aves > Passeriformes > Turdidae > Sialia > Sialia sialis. The sequence continues at coordinate 397,481 of VRYO01002780.1, read as the reverse complement.
GAATCAACCTTGAACCCTTTGAGAAATGGTGCGATGGAGAAACCAAAAATGTGGTTTATAATAAAAGAAGGGGAAAATAAGCTTGAGCATCCCCAGCCAGAGACCTTAGAGCTGGGATGTACCCACATAAATCATCAAATCTCTCCAGCCAGCACCAGGGACATCCCCAAATTCCTGCTCCTTTGCTCCACCACACCTGCTCACTGTCCCCCATCACGCCACCATCAGGGATGCCTTGCAGCTCCCCTAAGAAATATTCACTGTCAAAACTCCTTATTTCTTTCTTTTAGGAATTCTGGACTGCACCAGTGAGCGCCCCTTCCAGCAGTGCTGACTGTGGGCAGGGAGATTTTGCAGGTCTGGCAAGCCAAGCTGACCCAAAATGCTGCGAGCAAGTGCTGCTGCCTCCTGCGTGCGGCAGCGCCGCGGTGTCACCGCCGGTGGCGGGGACAGCCCGGGCTGCGCACACGTGTCCGCTCACACGTGCCCCGGGCAGGGGGAGGACAGAGTCTCCACGGAGCGATGATGGCGATGCAAAGCGATGGGAAGCATCCTCTGGCCCGGGGCAGCTGCCGAGGACATCTCGTCTGGCCCAGCGTCCCCCAGCCCACGTCCCCGCGAGCAGCTCCGCATCCGTCTCCGTGGCAACGAGCATTTTTCACATTCTTCGGTATCTGCTGCCCCTCCGGTCTGCGGTGCTGGCAGCCCCGGGTGTCCTGCAGGCTGGGAGCACACGGATGTCCACCCCCGACCCACCACCACCCCACCCACCAGTAGGGGCGGGGAGAGCAGGGACTGGTCCCGCTGCTCCGAAGAGTGCCCACTGGCGACTCTGGACCCATCCTTGGTCGGTGCTGGAGCACAGAATGCATTTGGGGCAGCACAGAGCATCTGAGAGCTGGCAGGCATCTCGCCTGCCTTCCTGGACCAACAACCACGCAACCTGCCAGTGCTCTCCTTCATGTGGGATATTCTTCTGCCTGATGCAGCTGGAGTTTTATAAGATAGGGTGACAAAGAGCCACGGGCATGCTTGGAGATGCAGCATCCGAGAGGAACTTCTTCTCCGGCACTAAGTCCAGCAGCAGCAGCAGCCCCTCTTGCACCAGCCTTGGAAAATGTTCTTGTGTTAAAGGATGGAGCACTGCCCTTTTCCTGCAGGACCAGCCACTGGACACATCAGCCTTGGAAAAGGCCACCTGTGCTGGGATTTCTGGACACCAGTGACATTGCACAGACTGTTTCAGCCTCACTTTTCTCCCAAAACTCCCACTGGTGCCAGAGGATGCGCCAGAGCCGGGAAACCCTCCCTGGCGGAGCTGGGAACGGAGGCTGAAGAGGGGCAGGAAATCTCTCTTCACTGCCTTGGTGTCCAGCCAAATTGGACCCAAACCAAATATTTTTTTTCCAACTTCCCAATAAACTGGACTTTTCAGAGAACTGTGGCTGGTGAGGAAAGGGGTCAGCAAGAGGGGCTGGAGGCAGATGCTAACTTTGCCTCCAGCTCTATGATGTCCAGGCTCTCAGGTGGTGCTGGTGCACTACCCCCATGAGGACTCCCCCGTGGGTTTAGGATCAGGAGAACAACGACATTTCATGTGCCCACATCAGCCTGTGCAGGTGGAGCGTGCTAGAACAGGCTGTGAAGTTGTGAATTTTGAAGTGAGGATTAATAGACGTCAGAGGGTTGCAATCTTCTAAGTTCATTTGTTTTGTTTTGTTTTTTTTGGGGGGTTTTTTTGGTTTTTTTGTTGTTTTTTTTTTTTTTTTAATGGCTGTGTACACCTACACCCCATAGGGTCCCCAGTGCTGACAGGAGGACTTGTCCCTTTTTGAGTGGCCACACTGTCCCCATGGAGTCACCCCACTGACTCACTCCAAGGGGCCATGATCGTGTCCAGCTGTTCTGCAGCTCCCAGTAGGGACAAAAGGTCAAGGGATTTCCCTCTGTTCCTCCCCCAGAAAAGCTCTCTCTTGGCAGGTGTTCACTGTGTGCCTATGGGGTGGTTGCTCCAACAAGGAATAAGGAGGTCAGTCAGCCCAGGGACAAAGTTCAGCCCAGGCACCATCCCAGGGCTGAGACCAGACCCTGGGGAAAAGGGATTTAGTTGATTAAACACAAAATAAAACAAAGGAACTATCGAGCCCACCAACATGAGTCTGGTTTTCATTTTGAAGGAACTTTTTGTAACTCATTTGTCATCAGCCTAATTCCTCCAAGTCCAAAACACTTGGTGTGATGTGATGTGATTTCCTCCACAGCCAGGAGAAATACTTTGTTTCCTTGAAAAATGAGGTTATGCTGGGAAGGGGGTCACTTTGGCAGGAAGGAGCGTGATGCAGACCTTGGCTGTGTGCCCCAGGAACGGTTTCCCTCCACGCTTGTCCCGGGATGTTGCCCGGGGGATGCCGGCCTGGGGAGGTGTCCTGCTCAGGACCAGTTGAGCTGGATCCTCCTGCTCCAAGTCGGGAGGGGACTGGAGCTGCATCTCACCCACCCCATCCATCCTAGGCTTTCTCCTTTCTCTTCTGTCTGCCTTTCTCTGGATTCTTCTCCATGTCCTTCCCTCCCTCCTGTCCCAGCCCCTTCCCCTCGCCCGCCGGCAGTGCCAGGAGCCAAAAGGACTTCGCACCCCAAGACAGCGCTCGCTCCCCGCTCCTTCCCGCAAGCCTTGGAGCCGCCGAAGGGAGAAGAGAATACTCCGGTCTTATCTGCGAGGGGAGGCAGGCTCGGTGGGCAGGGTTTGCGCGAAAGCTGCTGGTTTATAAGCAGCCGGCAGCGGAGGCAAAGCTGTCTCGGGAGGCACCGAGCGGGCCCGCTCCGTGCCGCGCTCCCGCCGCGATGCCCGCGGCGCTGGGGCTGCTGCTCTGCCTGAGCCTGGCAGGCGCCCTGCGGCCCGACCTCCAGCCCCCCCAGGCTAACAGCACCGAGCAAGGGGCCGCACAATTCGCCGAGAGCTACAACAGCACGGCCGAGCTCGTCTTCTTCGACAGCGTCGAGGCCAGCTGGAATTACAACACCAACCTGACGGCCGAAAATGCTGCTCTGCAGGTGGGTGGCGGGACGGGGGCGATGCCACCACGGGGGTGTCCCCAGCGCCGGGGACTGCGGGGGGCTGGGTCACAGTGGAGGCACTTGGTGCGTTCCCTTCCTCCCTGCGGGCTTCTGTCTCCGCACCTCGGGGTGGCAAACCAGGGCTGGGACTTGTAGTCCAGGAGCTGCAGGGTTTTGCCTCAAATTGGTTTTCAGAGAGACTCTACCCCAGAATGACAGCTCTGGTCCCAGAGCAGAGTCAAGGTTATTTTTAGAGGTTATTCCGTCCTCCCAGCACCTTCCACTTTCCTTTTCCCCTTCCCAGAACTGGGCCAGGTGTCAATTGCCCCTGTCATCATCCCTGCCTGGTGTCACCACATCTCAGTGCTGAGGGTTTTTGTTTCGGGCAGACACCAGGAGCCCAAAGTACATAAGCAGCTGAGTGGCATCGGGACTGAAGCTGCCGCCTCTTGTCCCTGTGTCCCCAGCCCACGGGGACAAAGACAGTGGTGGGAAAGCACTCCAGGCTATGGAGCATTAGACATGAGCCCAGGTACATACGGGAAGAGCCTCTGCAGGGAGCAAGGCTGTGAGCATCCCACGGACATGTGTGCGTTTTCCCAGGGGTTTGCATGTGTCCAGGCTGTGTTTACCGGGGCAGGGAGCTGGAGCAGCCCCGGGTCTGCTCTCAGTCGGGTGAGCTATAGCACAGCCCAGGCCAGGGATGGTAGTGCTGCAGTGGTTTCCCCAGCCCCAGCCATGCCTGGGGAGCTGCTGGTGGCCCCTGTACGGGGTCATGGACAAGTCACTGCACACAGCTCAGGCTACATCTGCCAGTCCTATGGCCACAGGTGCACAAGGGGCAGTACAGCCTAAACGTGGCCACAGTGAGTTCAGCGATCCCAGTATCACACAGGGGCTGCCACACAGAGCCCTGAACCCTCCAGATCCCGTGGGGATGGGAGCACAGTGTGCCCTGTGCAGGAAGGAAATGCATCTTCCTGCGTAGGGGAAAGATCACTGCCAGCTCTGGCCACTGCCAATTTGGCAGAACACTCAAGAGGGCCCAGGTGTCCCTTCAGCTGATGTGATGTCTGGGCAGGCACCCAGCTCTAGCTGCAGATGTGGTGGGGCTGGGGACCTTGACGCAGAGCAGGAACATCCCAGCTACACTGAGTCCAAAATTAGGGGCAGGAGAGCACCTTGCATGGACTTTTCTCAAAAGGCACTTCCAGACCAGCTTTGCCCCCTTTATGTGCTATTAAATGTGTGAGGATCATGTCCAGGAGCTCCCTGCAACGTCAAGGCTCCTAAGACAGCCCAGGATCTGAACCCCTGAGGTCAGTCCACGATGGGGCAGCAGGGAGGTGCAGTAGGATGGGGAGTCACCGACTGCTGAAGGAACAGCTGGCCAGCAGGACCCAAACGGCTGGATTTGGGGGATCTGGGAGAGCATTGGGCCAGGCAAACCCTACACATCCATAACACAAGAGGGGCATGGGCAGCTCCAGAGCCTGCCATAAAAAGGGACCCTATGGCAAAGGGACATGAGACAGAAAGGCACAGAAGGTAGAAGCCAGGGGCAGGGATGGACAGAGGGATGCTGGACAGACAGATGTACCATCTTTCACAAGCTGAGATTCTGGGCAAGAGGCTGGCAAAAGAGCTTGTGGGCTGCTCATGTTTGGGTGTAGAACCACTGCAGATGCCTGGGCCAAGGCAGCCCCAAGGTCCTGAGCTGCACCCTGAGTCTTCACTGTGCACCCAAAAGCAGGGAGGGACTGGGGTTCTGGTAGGGAGGCTTGGAGGCTGTGGATGTCAAGGGGCTTCTGAGCCCCCCATAGGGGCACCCCTCCAGAGAGAGACCCCAGATGTGGGGGTGAAGGGCCAGAACTGGTGGGCATGCCCACGGCAAGGGGGTCCCAGGCAGCACTGCTGGCTCAACTCACTCCACCAGGGCTGTCAGGAGAGTTTAGGGTATGGTCAGGTACAATTTGCCTGACCAAACACAGGTGCCTGTTCAAGGAGAAGACAAAACACAGCTGAACTCTGCTTCCTCCAGCTCCTCCAGCTCTGCACAGGGTCTGGGAAGGGACAAAGGCATCTCCTGCAAGAGCAGGGTGTCTGTGGGGCTGGCGCATCCTGGCTTGTTGGGGGATTGGGGCCATTGACACCAGCGATGCTGTGGCCACTGGGATGTCCAAGGGAAGCAGTGGGAGCAGTTCTGGGTAGCCAGGGGCACCTGGCACTTGTGGCATTCCCACCCCCATGTCCACAGCTGCTGGGTATCTGCCCAGGGCAGCCTCCACCTCTGCCACACCACAACTCCCTTCCTTCCCTGCTGCCTGCTGAGGGAATGTGAAGATTAAAATAAAACAAACCAGGCGTGTTGGAGCAGGCTAAAAATGCCACAAGTCACAGCTAATGAACTCCATAAATCACACCAGGATAGCACATGGACACTGACCAGGCACTCTGCACCATCTCACTCCACCTGCGCCAGGCCAGGACACTCTTAAAAGATCAGAGCTTCCCAAAAACACAGCTGACATGGATCAGGCTGGGATACAACCTGCAATGCACCCCATCCCAAAACTGGGGCCACAGCAGCTAAAAAACACCCCACTGCCAGCCCATGGCCCCAGGAAGGGACATCGGGGCTGGCAGGAGTTGGATGGCAGTGAGACACCCAAAACTGGGGACTCAGAGCAAAGGGGTGAACCCCAGATGTGGCACTTACAGGTCACAGGGTGCAGACAGCTAAATGAGAAATGTATTGAAATAGAAGTGTACAGACATAGTAAGGACATACCAGAAAAAGAAAAGTAAATGTTATATACTTATAACTTTATAGTTATCTTTTGTGCTTCTGTGAAAGTGAGAAACATCAGGAATAGGAACAAAATTAAGCCAGACCTCAGAGTTCCTTCCAAAACCAGGGTCCAGCAGATGTCAAAGCCAGCCTGGGAGAACCCAGACACCCTGACCCCTTGGCCTGGACACCCAATCCCAGCACTACCATCCCATATGAGGCCTGGAGCTACCCCCAAAAACCCTCACAGGCCACCCCAGTGGGTGCTCATTGGGAGCTCCGCAGGCGAGCAGGGGCTGCAGGCACTGCTGTGCCAGGAGCTGCTGTCTCTGTCCATGGGTGCCATGGCTGGGGACAGCCCTGCATGTCACCCCATGTCCTGTCACCTCTTGACTCCCACAAACCCTCATGACCTTCCCCTGGCCCCCAAACCATCGCCTGGGAGGTGGCGTGTCGCAGGGCTGGTCCTGAGCCCCCATGTCCCCTCTAACGATGCAGGTCAAGGCATCACTGGAGGAGCAGGAGTTCACAGAGCTATGGGGGAAGAAAGCCAAGGAACTCTATGGCAACACATGGAATAACTTCAGTGACCCTCAGCTGAGGAAGATCATTGGATCCATCCAGACCCTGGGACCCTCCAACCTGCCCCTGGAGGAGAGAGAGCAGGTAGGCGAGGTGGCATGCCCACCCTGGGCAAGGCTCGGGTGCTGTGAAATGTTTTAGAGGGATTTTTCACAAGCATCCAGACGCTGCTGCTGACCTGCTGCATTCTGGAGGGTGTCACTGGCCTCTACACAGTGATTGAGAAGGAGATGGAATGCTATCTGCAGGGGATGTGGGGTGCCTTCTGGCCCCATCAGCCAACCTGATCTTGGAGCTATCTCAGCAGGTGCTGGAGATTTCCTGCTTACACCGAGCAGTCTTGGGTGTCACCTGGAGACCAGCCAGGTTGTGCCCGTGGCAGTATCCATAGGGACATCAGAACATCCTGAGCCTTCCCCATTGCACTCCTGAGCTTTCAGAGCCGTTTTCCTGAATTTTGATTTCCATGCATGAAAATATTGCCCAGGCTGAGGCTGGCAGCCACTCTGCTCTACAAGAGCACAGGGACAAGCCCTTCCATCCTGATCCACAGCTCCCTGACAGCCATTCCCAGCAAAACCCTGGCAAAGACTAGTGATGCAATCCCTTCCGGAGAGCTGTCGGCCCCGGTTCCTTCCAGGAAACCCATCCCTGCCTTCTCCCAGATAACAGGCAGCATCATGCCTCCCCCCTGCACGTCACTCATGTCTCACCTATCCCTGGGCAGCTCTACCCCACAGCCAACATTGTCCCCACTGCCATCCCCTGCACAGCTGGAGCAGAGGAATGGGAGAGAGGGATAGAGCAGAGGAATTTCCTTCCCTGGGAATGGACTTCCCAGGAATGTTTCAGGAAGCCTCCTGCTATTGTTTGCTGTTGTTGAAGTTCACAGAAATAAATCTCCCTCATCCTCCTGCTTTTCTTCTCTGTGTTTTTTAGCCTGTGTAGATAAACAGCCCATGCTGCAGCCCTGCTGACAAACAGCTTTATAAACAGCCCCTCTCTGCAGCACTGTCTGTCCCAAAGAGCCTCCTTGCTCCCAGCATGCCAAAACCCTGAGTGACAGCACACGTATCTCACCAAAAACTGTATAAACACACCAGTCCTTCCCCACATCCGTCTGGATACACGCACTGCAGAGCTGAGAAGCCTGTAGATGCCTCATGAAGAGCTGTTCCTGTCCCCTTGCAGCCCCAGCATCTTTTCCTTTCCTACAGTACAACACAATCCTGAGCGACATGGACAAAATCTACTCCACGGCCAAGGTGTGCCTGCCCAACGGCACCTGCTGGGATCTGGAGCCAGGTATGATCCCTGTTCCCTTGATCCTGCCAGCTGCTGAGCATCCCACGGCCATGACTTTGTCCTGGTCCCCACATCCTTAGTGGATTGGGGCTGGCACGTGCCACTCCTGTTAATCAGGATGTCCCAGTGTGAGGATGGGCACTTGGGTCTGGTGTGGTGGTGGCACCTCTGCAGAGCTGTGGCATTTGCCTCCCTCTCAGGCCGCTTTCTTATGTCCTACTTGTCCCCTTTGTCCCAGACCTCTCGGACATCATGGCCACCTCCCGCAGCTACAAGAAGCTGCTGTATGCCTGGGAGGGCTGGCACAACGCTGCAGGGAACCCGCTGCGCCCCAAGTATGAGAAGTTCGTCAATCTGAGCAATGCTGCCTACCAGATGGACGGTACAAACCATGGGGTCCCCAGCCAGGGCGTGGTCAGGGACCAGGGCTGGAAATCAGGACTGGGGCATTGGGACACCCTTCTGCTCTCCCCACCCCACATGCAGCCAGGCATCCAGCTTCTATTTCCCAAGTACCAGAATTTTGGGGAAGAAGGGAAGATCCTGCTGCTAGTTCCTGGTCCTGTGTTTTGGGGATGGGGAGTGGGGGCAGCCTTTGGGTCTAGAGACAGAGGTCTTCCCTGTATCCCTGGCAGGATTCAATGACACAGGCAGCTACTGGCGCTCCTGGTACAACTCAGACACCTTTGAGAAGGACCTGGAGCGCATCTACAACCAGCTGGAGCCACTCTACCTCAACCTGCATGCCTTCGTGCGGAGGAAGCTGTACGATCGCTATGGACCCAAATACATCAACCTGAAGGGTCCCATCCCTGCTCACCTCCTGGGTAAGAGATGAGACTCCCCCAGCCTGTGCCCAGGGGTGCTGCTGGTGTCAGAGGAGCACACACAAGGCCAGAGAGGTCCCAGTTTTCACTGTTTCTCCTCTGACCTGCCACCAGCTCTACTCCCAGTATTTTCTCTTCTCAGGGAACATGTGGGCTCAGCAGTGGAACAACATCTATGACCTGATGATCCCCTTCCCTGAGAAGCCCAACCTTGATGTCACGAGCACCATGGTGCAGCAGGTGATGGGCTGAGGGACTAATTTGGGGACCAGGGAGAAAAAGCAGGAGGTGTTGCCAAGACTGGCCCACAATATTGACCCTGTGGGAGTTGTTTCTCATACTTGTATAGGAGACAGCAGAAAATCCATGTCTGGGAAGGGAAGGGACAAAGAAATTATCTTACTCCTCTCTGGCAGCAGGTGGACAAAAGTGGACAGTGCACTGGGACTGCTGCCAGTGCCCAGGCTGGGGGCTGTGTACACCATCACACAGCTCCAAGCACCTCCTGGCTTTCTGTCCTGCTCCCTTCTCCTGTCCCTGCTGAGCTCCAGCATCATTGCTCAGTGCTTTTCAGGGATGTTCACACCAGTTCTGGGGCTGGGCCTCCCCATCACAGAGAGAGGGGCATGACCTCAGTCCCTGGGAGCAAGTCACCTCCATGCCATGGTCCTGGGGGAGCACTGGAGGCAATGCCCAGGGCACAGGCAGCCCCTTCCTCAGCCATAACCCACTGCCTGCTGCCCACCAGGGCTGGAATGCCACCCACATGTTCCGGGTCTCGGAGGAGTTCTTCACCTCCCTGGGGCTTCTGGAGATGCCCCCTGAATTCTGGAAAGAGTCCATGCTGGAAAAGCCGACAGATGGGCGGGAGGTGGTGTGCCACGCCTCGGCCTGGGACTTCTACAACCGCAAGGACTTCAGGTCTGTGGGGACATGCAGGGACCCAGGGCTACAGGGCCAGAGCCTCTCCCATTCCCCTTGGGGATCACCCTCTGGGTACCCCCAGCCCAGCCCTGCAGCCCTTTCTGAGGCAAGATCTAGAGTGATGATGCTGCCCTGCCTTCCCCTCCACTTTCCCTTACCCTGTGGGGTGTTGCTACCCTCTCTGGGACTGTGGGGAGTCCTTCCCTGTGAGGGGGTGCACAGGCAGCCAGGGTCCCTCCCCCGGCTCAGCGATGCTGTTTTCTCATGGCAGGATCAAGCAGTGCACATCGGTGACCATGGAGCAGCTGTTCACAGTGCACCACGAGATGGGCCACATCCAGTACTACCTGCAGTACAAGGACCAGCCCGTGTCCTTCCGCAGCGGGGCCAACCCCGGCTTCCACGAGGCCATCGGCGATGTCCTGTCCCTCTCTGTCTCCACCCCCAGCCACCTCCAGAAAATCGGTCTCCTCAGCGATGCCACTGAGGATGAAGGTATGGCAGCCACCTGGGGAGGGCTCTGGCACTGCCTGTGCCACTGGGGAGGGTTTGAGACATGCTGGGGTGGGTCACAGTCTGGTAATACAGCCCAGAGCTGCCACAACCCCTTCTCATCCCCATGGGTCCATGCACAACCCCTCTTGTCTCCATGGGTCCATGCAGAACCCTTCTTGGCTCCATCCTCTTCAGCCCTGAGGCAGGAGGGATGCTCTCCAGAGCCTGTCTGTGCTTTTCCCTTCACCAACAGAGCCCAAACTGGAAAACAACATTTTTGTGCTTCATTGGCTTTGACCTTTCCAGCATTCCCCCGTCCCTCCCTCCCTCGCCAAGATGCATCCAGCACTGGAGCTCCCGGCGTGGCTCTGTGGAGGTGGACCTTGCACTTCCACGCAGAGTCATGAGGGCAGAGCCGTGTCAGGCTGCCAGCCAGCACGGCAGGGCAGGACTTGTCGCTGCAGGCACTGCTTGGCTTGTGCAGAGCCCTCTCCTCCCACCGACACCCCTCAGCCCACACAGCAAAGCAGATGGCAGCAGAGGAAATGGAGCACTCCAGACCTGCCCCGGGCGGCTGCTTGGCGGAGGAGGGACAGTCCCGGGATCCTCCTGCCGTGTCATTAAATACATTTTATGACAAGAAGGACATCACAGCAGCCAAGAGCATTGGGCCAGTGCTGCATAAACACAAGGAAGCAGATGGTCTCCGCCTCAAGCCATTGCTACCTGGCTTGCCAGCCCTTGGCAGCCAGGCCACCACAGTAATGGCAGCCAATAGCCCCTCAGGGCAGTGCTGCCAACCCCTCTCCGACCCCACAGCTTCAGCTGGGTCTCCAGCAGGTCTTTTTCCAAACTTCCTTCCCCTCATTTCCTTGAGGGGAAAAACAGATGTCACCATCCCCTGTGCTTTTCATGATACAGTGTCCTAGAGCTGACTCTGGTTCTGGGTCTAAACCATCAGCACCTTTGCAGTGGTGTGTCTGCAGAACAAACTCCCCCCAACCCCCTCACCTTGAGGCCCCAGGGTGGAAGTGTGAAGAATTACACTCACCAAAGACCTTTAAACTCTGACACCTGGGCTAAGGGCAAGGCCACACCACACCTGTCACTACCATTGTCCCCACCCAGTAAAAGGCACAAGTTGCCCCAGGTAGCAACTGTATCTACAGAAACCTCCTGTGTCCTACACAGCCTTCTCTAGGAGCCAGGTTACCTGTTGAAATGCTGCCCCCATTTCTCATCCACATCCACCCTCTTGCCCACTAGAATTCTATGCCTGTAGTGCTGTCTATGCAGACTCCTTTCCTGCCTGGTTCACACTCTGTTTCTTGCAGAGAGCAATATCAACTACCTGCTGAAGATGGCCCTGGAGAAGATTGCCTTTCTGCCCTTTGGCTACCTCATCGACCAGTGGCGCTGGAACGTGTTCAGTGGCAGCACGCCACCGAGCCGTTACAACTATGACTGGTGGTATCTGAGGTAGAGGACAGTCACCAAGGTGGATGGCGGTGTGTAAGCTGGGGATGTGCAAGGAAGGGAGGCAGGAAAGAGGAAAGGAAAGAAAAAGTGTGAAAGCAGCCACGGAGATGGTGGGAGAACACTGGGTAGATGGGTAGGATGGAAGGATAGGTGAGTGGATGGATGGACGGATGGATGGATGGATGGATACAGATGGAATCATGCTCTAATTGTGCAGATTTCTTCAGCATTGTGCCAAGCCTTCCCCTTCTTTGACTAGATCCTTCTGATCCCTTATTATTCCCATGCTCATGCTGCTGTTGTCTGTTGTCTACAGAACCAAATATCAGGGTATCTGTTCTCCGGTTCCAAGGAATGAAAGCAACTTTGACCCTGGAGCGAAGTACCACATCCCAGGGAACACTCCTTACATCAGGTAGAGGAAGTGTTGGCAAGGGGACCAAGGTCTGGGATGCAGTGGGTGAGGGATCCCTCCCCTCTGAGGGCAGGGACTGTCATGTGCCGCTCCTGCTCTAGACACAGAGATCTCCCAACACCTGAGTCCACAAATGGTGGGGTTGAGCCCTTGGACTTGTCTGCTTCCCCCTGCCCCCAGTTCTGACCTTCATGGGCTTCCTTGGCAGGTACTTTGTGAGCTTCATCCTCCAGTTCCAGTTTCACAAGGCACTGTGCGAGGCAGCCAACCACACCGGTCCCCTGCACACCTGTGACATCTACAGGTCCAAGGAGGCTGGAGACAAACTCAGGTGGGGACAGAGCAAGGTCAGGAAAATCGCCATGGGCAGATGTGTGTGTGGAATCTGATGGTGTGCCAAGGAAGGAAAGAAGAAAGGAAGAAAGGAAAAGTGAACTGGAGAAATAGCTTTTCAGATGGATGCATGGATGGATGGAAATACATGGAAATACTGGGGTGGGGTGAGTGGTCCTCACCAGAGGATTGCTATTGTCCCAGCCATGAGCTCCCACCCAGACAAGAGGCCACTAAAGCACAGTTGGCTCCTGTGTGTGACAAGGAGTCTTCCAAGGCAGTTTTCAGGTTCATGTCCCACTCAGGAACAGTATCTTCATCCCTTAAGCTGCTGGGATAGCATCGCTGCTTCTCTCCCGTCCATGCCCTGGCCTCATGCTGGCTCTTGCTGTTCTGCTTCTCTGCAGGGAAGTGTTGCAAGCTGGGTCCTCGAAGTCATGGCAGGATATCCTCTTGAAATTCACTGGCACGGGTCAGATGGATGCTGGCCCCCTTCTGGAGTATTTCAGCCCTGTCACCAAGTGGCTTCAGGAGCAGAACAACAACACCAATGAGGTGCTGGGCTGGCCTGAGTTTGACTGGCGTCCCCCTGTCCCAGAAGGCTACCCTGAAGGCATTGGTAAGGCTGCAGCTCCATCCCAGGGCTGGGGGGTTCAGGAAGGGTTCCTAAGGGACATCACTGATCCACAGGCAGAAGCAGAGGGAGGTCTGTGCTGTGGGTGGGGTGGTCCCCCTACCAGGAAGGAGAAACAGCCAGCTCCAGTGAAGTCCCGCGGGGTGTTGCTTCCCAGGAGGCAGGTGCCCTTGTCTGAAGCTGTGTAGTGATGTCATCAGTCACAGTGTGAAGAGTTTCTCTTCTCAGTTGTATCCTTTGTGCTCATGTGGGAGAGTCTAGGGCACACAGCTTGTCCTGTTATCCCATCCTCTGTCCAATGGGACACCCCAGCAGGGCACCTCTTCCCCCCTTTCCTAGCTCAGCCTGCTCCCAAGCTGTGGCCTCCTTCAATGGACCTGCAGTTCTGAGAAACGCTTAACTATGGCTTCTCCATGGGATAGTGCTCTTGCAACTCTCCCGACATTTCTTCTCTCTTCCCCCATTAATTTCCTCCTCTAGACAAAATAGCAGATGAGGCACAAGCTAAAGAGTTCTTGTCCGAGTACAACAGGACAGCTGAGGAAGTGTGGAACGCCTACACCGAGGCATCCTGGGCCTACAACACCAACATCACTGACCACAACAAGGAGGTCATGGTATGGGAATCACCCTGGGGCTGTGCAGGGAGAGCCAACAGCCAGGGAAGGCAGCTGGTACCCAGGGCATGTTTCACAGAGGCTCTGAAAACCAGGGCAACCTCTGCCCCTTGTAAAGGGACAACATTCTCACCCAGGAGGTGCCTTTTCCTTGAAAGCCTTCATCATCCAGTGAGGTACCCACAAAGGCAGCGCTGGGGAGGCTGTCATGGCATGTCAAGTGGTGTTTCTAGTGGTGGCCTGTGTCCTCTCCCTGAAGTAACTTTTCTTCTCTCTTTGTAGCTGGAGAAGAACTTGGCCATGTCCAAGCACACCCTGGAGTACGGCACAAGGGCCAGGCAGTTTGACACCGCCGATTTCCAGGATCAAAGTGTCACCCGCATCCTCAAGAAGCTGAGTGTCATTGAGAGGGCAGCCCTACCTGAGAATGAGCTGAAGGAGGTGAGTGCCAAGGGGACAGAGCAAGAGAGGGTGTCCCCTTGCCATCAATCTGTGTGAAGACAAAGGTTCTTCTCAAAATTTAAGAAATGCCACTGGGCAGCCACATCTGCCTTGACAAAAGTGATAGCTTGGTACCTTCTACACAAAGCCAAAATCTTTGTCTTCAGGGTTTCCCACCCAAAGGATCAGTGGGGCCTGGATGTTTGGGTGACAATGGCACGTTGCCTGTTGGCCCCAGGTCCTCTTGCATTGACTCCATGTTGCCTCTGTTGGGGTCACACTTGATCTTGGAAGGGACCAGAGTAAAATACCCAAAAACCTCGATGGGCTGGGGCATCCTCCAATATCAGGAGCAAGGATAACCAGTTTACACACTCTGATTTCCTTCGCAGTATAACACCCTCCTCTCAGATATGGAGACCACGTACAGCGTGGCCAAGGTCTGCAGAGAGAACAAAACCTGTCACCCACTGGATCCTGGTAAGATCTAGCAGGGTGTCCAGCAGGGCATAGGCACTGGCTCAGAAGGGAGGGAATTTTTTTTAATTTGGGCATGAAGAAAGGCCATGAAGGGTTCTTTCAGCTTCTCTGTGATGGCCTCTGAGCAACACCGGGTATAGAACCATTTGCCATCCTGTTCAGCCCATCCAAAAGCATCACAGTGGCTTCACTGCTCTCTCTTAGACCTCACAGACATCATGGCCACCTCTCGGGACTACAATGAGCTCCTCTTTGTCTGGAAGGGCTGGCGGGATGCTTCTGGGAAGAAGATGAGGAACAGCTTCAAGCGATACGTGGAACTGAGCAACAAGGCAGCCATGCTCAATGGTCAGTGCCCTGCTCCCCTGGCACCCACCACGGCCCTGAGCCCCTGTGAGCAGAGCACTGGGCTCTTCATCCAATGCCCGTCAAAATCCTAAGGGTGTGGAGGTCTCACCAACCCCCAGGAGATCTATTCTCTCACAGATATGGAGTGACCTGCAGTGTCTGAACGGAGTCTTGCCCAAGAAGGACAGTGTCTGACAGCTTCTGCTCTTGCCCTACCACAGGCTACAAAGACAATGGGGCCTACTGGAGATCCCTGTATGAGACATCCACCTTCGAGGAAGATCTGGAGAGGCTGTATCTGCAGCTGCAGCCCCTGTACCTCAACCTACACGCTTATGTACGCCGAGCCCTCTACAAAAAGTACGGTGCAGAGCACATAAACCTGAAGGGTCCCATCCCTGCCCATCTGCTAGGTAAGGGCTCTGCCTGAGCTATGCTGTGTCTCAGGTGTGGCTGCCTCTGTGCCCTGCCAAGAGTTAAGATTGGTCTCTGTTCAGCTCTGGCTGAAGGGAAAAGGTCCCCTGGGATGGGTCTGTAGAGGCCAATCTGCCCCAGGGCAGGGCAGCACGCTCAGCAGGGTTTGACCCCTCTTGCATGGATGGGCTCCTGCCTGCATTGCCCTTACGCAGGGCGGGCAGGGAGCAGGCAGGGTGATCCACCTGTGCAGGAGGAGGCAGTAACTGGCTGCTCTCCTCGCCCTGTCTCACTCCTGACACGTGCCATCCTCTGTGCTTCCCAGGCAACATGTGGGCTCAGTCATGGTCCAACATTTTCGACCTGGTGATACCTTACCCAGATGCCACCAAGGTGGACGCCACCCCAGCCATGAAAAAACAGGTCAGTGCTTTCCTAGGCTGCTCTGGGGAAGCTCTTGAGACCCAGCAACTTTTGGCTGCTGCCAAATGCTCTAATATTGCCAAAAATATCCATGCCTCGTCTGTATTCTCCCTACATTTATATGCCGAGACCTGGACCCAGGTGCAGCTGACTCCAGGAGATCCCCCTAGCCAGAACAAGGCTACCCCTGTCCTCCCATCCTTCCACAGCCCCCAGCACCCCAGCATCCCCCAATGCCCCTCACCAGGTCTCTGCTCTTTCCCAGGGCTGGACACCCAAGAAAATGTTTGAAGAGTCAGACCGTTTCTTCACCTCTCTGGGCCTCATCCCGATGCCACAGGAGTTCTGGGACAAGTCCATGATTGAGAAGCCCTCGGATGGGCGGGAGGTGGTGTGCCATGCCTCGGCCTGGGATTTCTACAATCGCAAGGACTTCAGGTGCCCATGGGGAGCAGGTGGTGGCCACTACTGATGTGATGTTGGGGCAGAGTGTGTTTCCATAGGATAAGGACACGTAAGCTGATGCCACCACAGTGAATCTTGCTCTGTGGCTGTGGCACCCCAACTATGGCGCTTCCCTTGGTACCCAAGATGCTAGCAGGAGTCCCCGTGGTGGATAGAGGGGCAACCCATGCCTGCCCTGCCCTGGAGAACGGAAAAGCTGATGAACAGGGAATGGGCAGGGCCAGCAGAGATGCAGGAGGAGTGGAGTAGGGCCAGCCTGGGGGAGGGGGCTCATAGAATGGAAATGTAGCTCAAGGGCATGCGATGGTTCCCGGAGGTTTTCACGCCACCACTGCCCACCCTTGTCCCCCAACCCTTGTGTCCCGGTCCAGGATCAAGCAGTGCACCGTGGTGAACATGGACGACCTCATCACAGTGCACCACGAGATGGGCCATGTCCAGTATTTCCTGCAGTACAAGGAGCAGCCCGTGTCCTTCCGCGACGGGGCCAACCCCGGCTTCCACGAGGCTGTTGGGGATGTCATGGCCTTGTCTGTCTCCACCCCCAAACACCTGCACAGCATCAATCTGCTGGACCAAGTCACGGAAAACCAAGGTGAACGGCAGAGCCACACAGCAATGTGGGGATGCAGATGGGAACAGCTGGAAATGCAGATGGTCAGGAGGGGCTGGGCGAGGTTGAGGGGCTCAGGGACATACATGGTAGCTTTGCATGCATGAGGGGACACTGAGGACACCCAGTTCTGGGGCAGAATGACCCACAGAGGGAGGGGAGGTGGATTCAGCACTGTCTTGCTCACATCTTCACACCCTGGGCAGAAAGTGATATTAACTACCTGATGAGCATCGCCCTGGACAAAATCGCCTTCCTGCCCTTTGGGTACCTCATGGACCAGTGGCGCTGGAAGGTGTTTGATGGCCGGATCAAGGAGGATGAGTACAACAAGGAGTGGTGGAATCTGAGGTAGGATTGAAGTCACACTCGTGTCTGGACAAAGGCCTTGGCTGTCGTCCCATGGGGTGTTTTCTCCTTGTGGTCCAGTTGAATGCAATGGGAATGATGAGATACACAACCTGTCCCTATGTCCTCACACCCCACTATGTTCCTTGCCACTTTACCCCACCTCCTCTTCCCCAGGCTGGCCTGACTCTCTCTCTCTCTCACCCAGGATGAAGTACCAGGGCTTGTGCCCACCAGCACTGAGGTCTGAAGATGATTTTGATCCTGGGGCAAAGTTCCACATCCCTGCCAACGTCCCCTACATTAGGTGAGCCAGCCGGGCTGGGGCACCAGGGACACCACTTGGCCATAGCAGCAGGATCCCCAGGTCAGATGCCAGCGATGACACCTTTTTCCATGGCTGGTGGTACCATCCTGCATGGGCTGGGTAGTCTGACAGAGCTTCAGAGAAGAAGTCTGGATTTAGGGAAATATCTGCCTATCCAAGGAAGATGAGCTCATCCTCTCTGACAAATGTAAAACACGTTAAGGGAGAAATGGCCTCAGCAGGTTGAGCTGAGCTGGAGCAGGTGTAGCTCCAAAGGCAGTGATGCTCCTCCAGGCTGGGAGGGTGCAACCAGACGATGAGGGGAGCCACATCCTCTCTTGCACAGGCACTAGCAGGGTCCATTCCCATGTCCTCATCCCTCTCCACCAGGTACTTTGTCAGCTTTGTGATCCAGTTCCAGTTCCACCAGGCACTCTGTGATGCAGCAGGGCACAAGGGTCCCCTGCACACCTGTGACATCTACCAGTCCAAGGAGGCCGGGAAGATCTTGGGGTAGGTGTATGGGCAGGGTGAAGCCAAGGCATCTACATCCCCAAATACCTTAAAGCCAGCCCAGCAAGACAGGAGGCAACACAGCCGCTGGTGATCCCTCCTGTCCCATCCCTGGGGCAGGGACACCCTGGGCTGTGATTGCAAAAGCAGCCACTAGATGGTAGCTGGGCACCTGGCAGGGGGAAGGCTCCCTCCTCCTCCTCCTCCTCCTCCTCCTCCTCCTCCGCCTCCTCCTCCGCCTCCTCCTCCTCCTCCTCCTCCTCCTCCGCCTCCTCCGCCTCCAGTTCCTTAGGGAAAACAACCCTCTTGCTTCAAAAAAAGCGCCTGCAAAATTAACCATTTCACCCAGGAACTGCTCTGTATCGGGCAGAATTCACTGGACGGTTTTAATCCATGCAAACGCCTCTTCCCCCCGTGATAAATGTCCTCCCCTGTGCTCCAGGCTGGCAGCGCTGGCAGCACTTCTGGGGGCTCCGACTGTACCCAGGGATGCTGATACCAAGAGCCCCAAGGGAAAGGGAGGGTCTGGAAGCCAAGAGGGTGATGAGGAGCACACTGGAGTTGGTTTCTCCTGCCGCAGGGATGCCCTGAAGCTGGGTTTCAGCAAGCCGTGGCCTGAAGCCATGCAGCTCATCACAGGCCAGCCCAACATGTCAGCAGAGGCCCTGATGAGCTACTTCGAGCCACTCATGACATGGCTGGAGAAAGAGAACACGAAGAACGGGGAGGTCCTGGGCTGGCCCGAGTACAGCTGGACTCCTTACACAGGTATGCAGGGCTCAGCCAGGCACAGCAGGTCCAGGACTGGCCAGGGCTCAGCCCTCACCAGGGTCACAATAAAGTGGAGCTCTCTTGCTACCCCTTGGCCATCCCAAAAACCACAGGGGCTTTGGATGCTTCTCCTTGTTTCCTTGAGGAGATGAGGCCAAAGAGATCAGCAAGGGTGACCCAACACTCCACAGGCAGAGCCCCCAGCAACAACCATGTCTCTCACTTCTCTCTTTTCCAGTCACAGGCGACTCCAGCAAAACTGATTTCCTGGGAATGTCCCTGACCAAAAGTCAAGCCACAGCAGGTGGCTGGGTCCTGCTTGCCCTGGCACTCCTCTTCCTGATCACCACCATCTTCTTGGGTGTCAAGTTCTCCTCAGCCAGGAGAAAGGCCTTCAAATCCAGCTCAGAAATGGAACTGAAATAAGGCAGCCACCAGCAGGGCAACACAGACAGGGTGCAAGCATGGGCACTTGGCCAGGCTGGCAGCCATGTCATGGGCACACTTGCCAAGGAAGCCATGGGTTTCCACAACCCAGAATTCCTCTCTCCTATCAGGTCAGACATTCCTTTTCACTATGCAAGAGCCAGAGCAGAGAAGAGCTATTTATTTGTCAATGTCTGAATCAGGGGAAAGAGAAGTTCAGGCTCCGGCAGGCACGGAGCTGTCACAAACTGCCCCTGTGCCCAGGGCTGGAGCTGGTCCAGCCTGGTCACCCACCAGCCAATTCTGACCTGTGGGCAAAGCCACGGAGACTTGAGTGACAGAGGGCAGTCTGGGGAGGGATGGAGCACATTCTGCTTTGCCTGCTTCCAGGCTGTTTGCTTGCATGGATGAAAAATAAACCTATGTCTTGTCACCCTTTGAGCAGCAGCTCAGCTTCTTCTTGCAGGGGCGCTGGGGTCTCAGCGGAACAAGGCTCTCGAGCAGGAGAGCTGCCACCCCAACCCAGTGCAACCACAAATCCCTGGGGACCAGCCTGGCTTTGGGGCAACATAACTGCAGCAGCCAGCTTCCCCCCTCCCCATCTGAAAGATCAGCATCCCTTTGCAGCAGCTCCATCCTCCCCGGAATCAAGGCTCCCATCAGGGCTGACAGCTCGTGGGTTCACAGTGCTGCACATGCCTGAGGGAGGGGCTGAACCAGGGCAGGAACCCCCAAAGTCCAGACGTGAACTGTTTAAAGGACTGGGAGGGTCACCAAGCCAGGCTGGGACCAGGCTGGAGCTCACCACTGCTGTGACCCCAGCACTCAATGACAATTTATGTAAGAGCCAGGGAGGGGGGTCCAAGGTCAGCGATCTCCTCCTGCCCTCCAGTTCCTGATTATCTTGGGATCAGCCGTGCTTGAGGCCCCCCCACCCCCATCCTCCCAGTCCCCGGCCTCGTCTTTCTTCTGCTTCTGTAAATAAAACTTCGTATTTGTTCTGCAGTGATTAGGTGCAAAACTAATCCCAGGCTGGGGATTATTGCAGCCTTAAAGAGCTGTGATCTGCTGCAGGCCAAAGCAGCAGGGGAAATGAGGGGATGTGGATGATGCCCCCGCTCCTCTCCCATCCGATGGCCTCTGCCCCCGGTCGTGTCTCACTCTGGGAAGCTGAGGCTTGGGAGCAGCTTATTGCACCTGGCAGAGGAGCAGGTGTCTGCCCATCCACGCTGTGTTTGTTTGCTCTCCGTCCTCCTGGAGCACAGGACCAGGGAGGTGGCACCCCGGCCCTGGTGGTGCCGGGAGCCCCAGCCCCGGCTCTCACCCCGTGTCCTTCCCTCACCACATCCTGCTGTGTGCTTTCCATCCCGGCACACCAGGCTCCCTCCTTCCCCCTCCCAGCAGCACGCTGCTCGTGGAGCACAGACCTGGCACGGTGAGAGCTGAGCTGGAAGCCAAGTGTATTTTCAGCCTGGGAAATCAGGCTGGTGCAGGTGTGCACCATCCAGCTCAGCTCCTCACTGGAAATTTTGAGCTCCTTGTCTCCTTTCTGCCCTATTAGTGGAGGAAAAGAGGTCTCCAAGATCATCAAGATCCTGCAAGTTTCATGGAAATTGCTTTCTGGAGAAGCGGATTAAAAAAAAAAATTAAAAAATAGAAAAGAGCCACACTGAACACTGTCACTCAGGGGCTGCAACACACACTCAGCCCTAGCTAGACATCAGAGAATCCATCTAGGAGCTGAGTTTGTCCTACCGTGGACACAAGGGTGGACGATGGGAGCACTGAGCTGTGCCCAGAGGCAGACAGACAGACAGACCATGCAGAAGACAGAGGCAGACACCAGACTCCCTCAGCACAGGTCCACGCTCTGTGCAGCAGGTGGGATTGGACACCAGCCAACCTTCCTCACGGGGCCAAGGTCCACACCGCAGATGGGATGGGCTTGGACACCACGCTGCCTTCAACACAGGTGCAAAGTCCACCCAGGAGATGGGGCTGGACACAAGGCTGTGCCCAGTCCAGCCCAGGGGGATGCTGAAGGTCCCACCTGGAGCTCAGCTGGAGCCTCTTGGCTGAAATGGGGGTCCTGGGTGAAACTTTTGAGGGCAGCGAGGGCCGGCTGGCGCCCCGAGGGCTCTGCCAAGCCGGCAGCAGTGTTTTACAAGATAGCTCCAAACCGAGGATGATTTCCCTTCCCTGTTGTGATAACATCTGGAGAGATTTTTCTGCCTTCTGGCTTCTGCATCATGCTTGTAGCTGAAATTAGGAGGCTCAGCGAAATCACTCCCTGAGGAGAAAAAAGAAATGCAAAAGCAGAAAAAAGGAGGAGATTCCCCCTCAATTGACAGAACTCCTAGCAGGGAGCTCAGGAGGCAGCGGGTACTGAGGCTTGGGGGGGCTGCTCTGCACCTCCCTGCTTGTACCTGCAGCTTCCACAGAGATCTGCTTTAAAATCACATTAATTCAAAGCTAGAAATACTGTGGGTTCCCTTCACCAGCACAAGGATCCTTTGGTATCAGAGAAAGCCATTTTTCATTTTTTTAGGTCCATTATTCCCCACAGGAAGGTGGCTGGGGGTTCCCACACCCCACGGCCCCTTGGTGTGGTGGGGCCTGGCCAAGCCAGGTCTATTCTTAGCCGCCGGGTGGCCAGGCAGGAGCAGACAGGGTGCACAGGGCTGCGTTCCTCACATTCCCCTTCCCCGGGGACAAGGAGCGCCTGGAAAAATGCAGCCACAGCTTGGCAGCAGCTGGGGGCCATCACAAGGGGCCACCATGGGCAGAGAGAGGGGCCAGGTGGCGCTGGGGGGGTCTCAGGGGACAGCAGAACTGTGGAAGGGATGCGGTGAGCTGCGTAGGGGCTGGGAAAGCTCCAACCCTGCAGCTCCCTTCAGCCCTGCCAGCTCCATCAGCACCATCCTTCCCCTCGCTGCTCCAGCAGGGCTGAGGGGCGCAAAGGTGAATTTGGGGTGGAGGAAAGACCCCACATTCTTCCCCCAAAGCAAATTCAGACTCCCCCCAGCCCCAGGGCTTAGCTAGAATTCCCTGCCAAGGGGGACAGGGCCAGACCCAAACCAAAGGACACCAAAGGACACCTCCACCCTCCAGATGTCCGTCCTTGGTGGATGGTGTCATCCGTGCCTGTGGCTGGATGCACTGGGCACTCAGTCTGTGCCGTCCCCACCAGGGGCTGCATCCAGGGCTGCCACTGGGCTGGCCATACATCCCCAGCCCCGCAGCCCTGCCTGCATGGCAGCATTGCCCTGTCTCGGGGTGCCTCAGCAGCAGCACCCCACAGCAGGCTCTGCCCATGTCCCACTGCTGGTGAGGAACCGTCCCCACGCTGTAGGGCTCCCCCCTGAGCTGACACTGTCTCCCACTGAGGCACCCCAGGTGACAGGGAGAGAATTGTCCCACACCAAAAGTGCTGAGAACTCGGCACTTGGCTCCTGTCCCCCTTGCCCAGGTTTCCAGACCAACCCAGCACCCCCTTCCCCCGGCAGCATCCTGCCTGTCCCTGCTCTTCCCTGCAGCATCACGAGTTACTGCAGCCCACAGGCCCCATCCATCCTCCTGGCAGGTGAGTCACGAGCCTGCCCCGTGCCTCAGTTTCCCCCGCTGTGCAGCGAGGACAGGCAGGGTGCAGGGGGAATGTCATGAACCGAGGGGACCACATCCCAGAGCAGAGTCTTTGTGGCTTTTCCTGCCACTTACAAGTGGGAAGTGGCTTTGTCAGGAAACAATGATAGTGACTTGGTTTAATGTCACTGAGTCCTTTCCAGATTTGCAGTCTCCCAGGGCTGGGGAGGCCCCGGCTGATGAGGGTTCAATTTGGCTGCACATTTTACCCTTGTTTTGGGGTTTTGTTTTATACTTACAAACAAACACTGTGGAGGTGAAAGCCTGATAAAAATACGTCAAGATTTGTAGGGGTGAGGCAGAGAAAGGAGCCAGAACGAGGAGCATCCTTCCACCTGCAAAATAAATTTACAGCCCAAATTCCTCCCTCCAGTGTCACATCCGTGGAGAATCTTCCAAAAGTGAAGGGCAAAGCAGGGGCATGAGCCACGCCAGGCAGAAGGACACCCGAGAGTGCCTGGGGACAGTCCTAGTGGCTGGAAGCAGCTCTGGGGACCATGAAAGCTCTGTCTCTCCCTTCCCAGCTGTGTTTGCAGTGTGGCTCTAATTACAGAAATATGGAGAAATGTCGTGTCTTGGTTGGCAAACATTTCTCCTGGCAAGCACCAGCCGGCAGCTGCCACGCTGGGATCCAAGTGGGCTCCCAGCCCCTCCATCCCATGCCTCCCACCCCAAATCCACACCCTATTAAGGCTGCACCTCCCTTCCCAACGTGCCTGTGCCTGCCCGGGGCAGCCCCTCACCGTGATAATTTCCTGCACAGATTATAAATCCCTGCGCTCCCAGGAGCAGGGAGGGGGAGGACACCCTTGGGAAGCACCCAGGTCTCCTTTGCCCTTGGAAACCAGGTAGTTTCCCACTGATTCCCCAGGGTGTGGGAAGGAAAAAAAAAAAACGGGGAAAGGAGTAAAAGCTCAAAAACATTCAGTGAGGAGGAAGAGGAGGAGGGGGGAGAAGTAGAACTGAGCGAGGGAAGAGGAGGAGAGCAGGGCAGAGAGAGAGAGGATTACTGTTCAGTTAAATTAGAGGGAGCCCTTCGGCTGACTTGAACAGCAGGAGAATTTGCCCAAAGACCCCAATTTTTCCGATTTGGGATAAAATGTAAGCACAGGATTAACTACAAGCATATGCTTAAAACCCAAGGAATTGAAAGAAGTCTGGGCATAAAGTGCTCCGAGGAGGGCAGGGAGGCAGGGCAGGGACTAGAAGCTGCATGGATGACCTGCCTCTGCAGGGATGCTCTGGGGGAACAAGGGAGCTGTGAGGGGACTGGAAGAGCCACGGGTGCCCTGGGAGGCTCCTGGAGCTTAGTGAACAAGAACCTGAAGGAGAACAACATAACTCAACTCCGTGTGCAAGGGCTGTGTGGGGAAGAGGGCTGGCAAGAGAGGCTCCTCCAGCAGCCAGGCGCTGCAGCGAGACGCCCTGGCTGGAGAAGGTGGGATCAAAGGGGCTCCTCTGCTATGCCTGGGGCAGGACAAGCCTTTCTGGGCTCATTGCACAGCCCCAGCCCGGGCAGAGGGGCTGGGGGCACCGGGCTGTGCCCCACACTCGGCTCTGGGGACCCCACCAGAAGGGCTCTGAGCTGGCACGTGCCCTCTCGGGCAGACACATCCTTGTCCACGTGATGTGCCCATGGACATCCTGGACTGATTTATGGGATGAGAGGAGGGCAGGAGGCCAACCTTAAATCCTGACTGCCTGGTGATTAATAATCATAATTACTATCATATTAGCCGTAGTAGCGATAGTTTGCTTTCCCCTGCAGAGCTGGTCATCCAGGAATCTCAGAGAGGTTTTACCAGGCCAAGTGACCAATGTCCCTATTTTCTAAAGGAAATTGCGGCACAGAGCTGTCTCCCTTGAGTCACACAGTATATCAACAAGAAAACAGAGAAGGCAGGAGCCTGGACTCTGTGTCCCTCTCCCTCCCCCATGCTATTAAGCTGCATCTGTGTAATATAGAGCAAAACATCCTCCACGACTCGCAGTAAATCATGGCAGAGGCAGTGTGCAGAGTGGATGGGGGGAGATAATGGGTTTTTCACCCTCTTCAACAATAGAACAAGTTTTTCTGCGTTAGGGAAGGCTGACTTCTCTGAGAGATGGAGATAAAAAAAGCACTGAGGATCTGAAATGGGCCTGAAAGGGCACCTGCCTCACCCACTTGCACTGCTGGCCCAGGGATAGGAAGCAACCCAGGCAAACCATGCTGTGGGTCGAGTGCCCCACTGGCACAGCCTGGTCCACATGGGCATGGCTGAGGTGCACTGGAATATTAATTGAAAATCCCAGCAAAACACTTCTGCTGATGATAATGGACTATAATCCTCTTAGACCAATTTCATGCCTGAAAAGTCATGCATAACAAAATAATAATAGAGAGCTCCTCAGTGGACACTGTCCTTAGCAGTGGACACAACAGAAGAGGGTCGGCCAGAGCAGATTTCTCAGCAAGGAAAGGGAGCTGGTCCCCTTGGCCTCCACCCCTAAGGTGGGCAGGAGAAGAACTAAATAGGGCTGAACATCTGCTCTAGCAGCACAGAATCACCCTGGACCCCAGTGTCCCACAGAGACCTGGGGACCCACGAGGGCTTTCTGTGACCCCAGAACCCCGGATCCTCCTGTCCACCAGGATGCCCTGGACTCTCCACGTCCCTCAGAGCTCTCAGGACTCTCAGAACTCTCCATGTTCTTCGAGGATTCTCTGTGCCCGCAGACCCTGCGCCAGGCCGGGTCGTCCCACGCCAAACGCCCCCCACAAGGAGCCAGCCCCCCTCCCTCCCGCCCGCCCCGCAGCCCCTTCAGCACCAGCCCGGCTGGACAGCGCCAGGTGCGGGGCCCCGCACCTCCCAGCACCCTGACCTGCTCCTGGGAACCTGGGGCACCCCTGAGAGCACCCTGACCTGCTCCTGGGAACCTGGGGCACCCCTGAGGGCACCCTGACCTG
>VRYO01002780.1:326252-370884 GCA_009812075.1 Sialia sialis | reverse complement strand
CTGCAGCCCTGCTCCATTTCCTCCCTCCCTCCCTCCCTCCCTCAGGATAGTTTCCCGTTTGTCTCTGGGGATGTCTTGGCTTGTGAGCCTGATCCATGGCCGTGCTCCCTGCTTTGAAGCATTCCTGCTGGGCTCACGGGATGCTCGGTGCTGTCCTCAGAGCCCTGCTCTTCCTCTAGGCCATGGGGAACTCTCATTGCAGCTCTGAGCTGCTTTCTTCTCTTTTTTATTAAAAAAGAGGGGAAAAAAATAAAAAAGCCCAGCAGCAAGCCCTTCATGTCTATTTTTAAAACCCAGCCCCACCAGCAGCATGCTTTCCAATTGTTTCCCCCCAGCACTCAGCCTGCGACCGCTCAGCCCATTATAAATGGGTCTTATCGGCAAAGAAAAGGCTTTTGCATTATAGGGAGCTGCTGCTTAATTAGCCGGCGGAGCTCCGAACCTGCCTGTCCTCTTTTTCATACCAGCAGCACCAATCTCCAGCCTCGACCTGCTGTTTATTACTGCGGTACTCCCGGCTCTGCAGCTCGCGGGGTTGTTTCCTCGCTTTTCTGGCTGACAGAGGCAATCTTACACCCAAAACCTGCCCTTTGGAGCCACCCAGGCAGGGCCAGTGGGGGTGGATGGAGGAAGGTAGGAAGGGGCCACCCAAGGGTGTCTGGGCCACTGGGTTCTGGGGTCAGGCAAGATGCTGAGTGATGGGGGCTGCGTGTCCCTGGCGACAGCCTGGCCGCTTGCTCCCCACTCGGATGCCCATGCTGTCATCACCTAATTATAAACAGAGCCAAATGAGCCAGGGGTGCCAACAGTGAGCCCAGCTTCAAAGTGGAACCAAGAACCAAGGACGCATGGGGCAAGGTGGGACCAGGCCAGCCAGGGCAGTTGTCCCTCCCTGCCACACCAGCCCCAAAAAGGGCTTGGAAAGAGGGAAGAGCCCATTCACAGCGTGTGTGGGCTCTAATCCCCAGCTCAAAGCTGGGAGATCAGTGAAAAGTTAATTTCCTTACAAGATGCTACACAGCTGGAACTGGCCCAGACAGGGGGGTCAGCACGGGATCAGCTCCTGCTGCAGTGAGGAGCCTCCAGAGGCATGGGCCTCCAGAGGCATGGGCCTCCAGCCCTGGGGACACTGTCCACTGTCCCCAGGGTGAGCTCAAATCCTCCAGCATCCCCTGAGGACAACACTGAGGAGCTGGTGGAGCTGAGCTGCATCCTGGGCTGGTGTTTTTCCCTCCCCAGGGGTGATGTGCTTTGCAGCAAAGTCTCTAGCCAGGGCTCCCGGGGTCCCCAGAGCGGGAGGTGGCCGCAGGTGCTGAGTGCCACAGTGTGAGCATGGCCTGAGCAGCAGCAGCTGGTGGCACCCGCTCTGCTTAATCTGCGTGAATGTGATGCTGATGAGTATGAAAGGGGAGATGTGGCTGCAGCAGCTGGAGCAGCTGCTGGGACAGCCCCAGCCCCTCTATGCTGTCCTCTGTGGGCAGAGACCACAGCTTGTCCCCTCTGGCAGCAGTCTGTGTCAGCCCCCTCTGTCCCCAGCCCAGGGCAGCCCTGCTGCCAGGAGGCCTGGCTGAGGCAGGGGATGGATCCAGCCAGGGTTTCTCCACACAGCAGCATGGCACATGCCCAACGGGTGCACTGGGAGCAGGAGGGCAAATCCCACCAGCAGCTGCTGGATGCTGGCACTGCCAGGGATTTGGTGCTGGCAGCCCCAGGGAGCCTCTGCTCCTGCCCCATGGTGGGGTCAAGGCAGGACTAAGGGGATTTCTTGGGTGGGGGAGGAGCAGGAAAGCACAGCCAGCTGACAAACCCCAGCCCCAAGCTGAGTTTTTGGCTGGTACCAACCCATGGGGTTTATGGCAAGCTAGGGCTGTTTGCTTTAAGGGTCGGTCTGTGACCTCAGGAAAGGGATGGACACCATGGCCCAGCTCCAGGTGGGAACTTGTAAACATCCAGCCCCACAGTGGCAAAAGCTCTGGTCCCAGGGATCCTGCGCTATGGAGCTGACTCTGCCATCCTTGGCTGCAGCTCCAGACACCCCCATTGCCCTGGCTGTGCCCCAGGGCCAGTGTCACCAGGGCAGAGAGCTGGAAGAGACACATTTTTCATCCTCCATAGATGTTCTTTGCTTGGACCTGATGTCCCACAAATAAAAGGACAGGCTCAGAACATCCCCAGCACCTCCAAGAGTGGAGCAGGCTTTTTCCTGAAATCCCTGCCCTGGCAGGTTCCCTGATTCCCACTCCAAGCTCTCCATCCTTAATGACTGTTGCATCCCCAGTGAGAGGGGGCCCCTGTGCCATGGGAACAGGGCCCTGGGATGGCCCCAGGAAATGCTGTCAGCTCTGCAGCTTTGCCACACAGCCCCGCTCTGAGCTGGACTAATTCCTGCATCCAGCTGCATTTAGCAAGGGGAGGACTGAGGACCCAGACGTGGCCACTCGCTTCTCTCACAGAGAAGGTTAAGATGCATTTTGCCAACCCACTGTAATGATCCAGGACCCCTTTTTGCTCCTCTGGATCACAGCATCCTTCCACCTACACCCAAAACCACCCGACTAGTCTTGGATCATTCTTGTGGCCACATTTTGGTGCCACCTGACTCTCTGGGTTTTCCTTCTCTGCTGCTGCTTCCAGCCAGCGAGGCTGTTAGCCCAGGAATCCCTGCCCAGAGGAACCTCTGTCCTGCTGATGTTACTTAATAAGGTCATTTTTGCTGGCCTGGTGTCCTGGCAGGTTTCAGTCTCCTGGTGCTCTGTCTGGGTGTGGGGTCTGCCAGGGCAGACCCTGTGTTGCCCATTCCCTCCCTGTGCAGGGGGATGCAGACCTGCAGGGGCTCAACCCAGGTCCCAAGAGTGACCAATCTCCCTCTAACTCAGGCTCTATCTCCATTTTTTTCCATCCCACCTCAGGGATTTGCTTTGGGGCCTCCCAGCAATCCGTGCTTCCCTTTGAAGTTCTACCCAGCCCCGACACTGATTCATCCCAGGATGGGAGCACAGCTTGGTCCTCCGGGCTGCTCTCTGGCATGGCCATCCCCAGAGCACAGCTCTGTCCCCATGGCTGTCCCTGTCCCCTCCATGCCCTTCCCAGCCCCTCTCCTCTGCTCCTTTATGTAATACCACTATAGATTTAGCCACTCTGCCATGAGACCCTGCAGATTAAATCTCCTGGCCGGGGGGGAGGGCAGGCCTGGGTAAGAGCTCCAAGCACAGATTAATAGCTCGCTTTTTTAATATTCATAACAATACTGGCTTGTGTCCGGCTCTCGGAAACCCCCGTGTCCTGTTGATTAGTTTAATACTGATGATACTGACAAATGCATTAACCACTGGTGGCTGCGGGGATCAGAGGGACAGGGAGGGAGGGCCCCCAACAATGACATTTTTAATGTTATTAAGTGTTGGCTTTTATCAAGGTCAGAAGACACGGTGGGTTAGAAAGCACAAACCTCCAGGCACTCCCTCAGCTTGGGGGAGCTGGGCTGGCTACTGGAAGATCAAACCCAGGAGTCTGGGAATGAGCAGGTTTTCCCAGCCCACACAAGCCCACCACCTTGGCTGTGGGACCTTCAAACCTGCACCGTGTTGTGCCCCACGTGCCCAGCCCTTTGTGCAGCCCCCGGGCTGGGTTTCACCCCAGATGGGCACAGGCACCCCGTGCTGGTGGCCACAGAGCTCAGGCAGGTTGTGAATGCCCCCAGGGCTCCTCCAAGAGATCATTTGGTGGCTGGATAAAATTAGATGGATGGAGACAGATTAGCTGAACAGCTGAAGGGAACAGACAGTCAGATGGATGGGGACAGTCGATGGAGGAACAAGAATGGGAGGGCAGGTCCCTCGGGGCTGGCTCAGCCCCTGGTGCTACAGCAGGGCTGGGGTGCCTGGTTTTTGGAAGAAGGACGGGAGGCTCAGCGTTCAACAGAGCCCAGGCTGGCTCACCGTCGGGAAACTGAGTCAGGGCAGAGGGTGCCACAGCTCTCCCACTGCAGCCTCTCCACAGAGCTGGGGGTGCCCAAATCACAGAGACCCCAAATCCTGGGGGAATGCCCTGTCTTTGGGCCAGGCCTAAGGGAATCCCTAGCCCTGATGCTCCCTCATTCCCTCACATCTCCATGCTGTGCAGTGTGGGTCTGAGCAAGGCACTGAGTTCCTGGCATGCAGGGCTGTGCCTGCTGGGGCTGCTTTTGGGGTGATTCCCCTGGTTTTGGAGGGGGATTAACTTTTGGCCAACCCTGAATTGGCCAGGCAATTGGACTAGATTATTGCTTTAGTTCCCTCCCAACAGAAATAGTCTATTTTATTTAATTTAAGAAGGGATCAGTGAGGGGCTCACAGTGATATTGGCCAGGCCTGCTCAAGCTCAGCACCTCCCAGATTTGCAGGATCAAACCAGGCACCAGCTGCCACCCAAACCCACCCCCAGCCACCTCCCAGCTGCTCCTTATATCTCTCCAACTGGATGTAGCTGGGCCCAGTGTTCAGCTGTTCAGTACTGGCCATGGGATTAACCCTTTCCCATGCCACTCAGAGCCTGCCAGGGTCTAGCCTCCCTGAGAACAGCTCAGAGCCCCCCTCCCACTGCCATGGAGGAACTTAGGAAGGAGACACGAGGAGGTGAAGGAATGCAGGAGGGCACAGCACCTGAGCCAGGCCTGGGCTATCTGGATCAGAATTCCCAGTCCAGGGGGAAGCATGGACTTGATGGCTGCCCATACCAATGAACTGTGTGGATTCCAGGAAGTTTGTGATGCTTCAAAATCACTCCTGGGAGAAAAAAAAACATTGAAGGAGAAAGCATCTGTGAGTGGGCCACCCCCGGGCATATGCCACCCCCCAGGACATGTGCCATCCCCCAGGGCATGTGCCACCCAGGCATCTCTTGGTCTAAAGATCCCTAAAATCCTGATAATGGCAGGGAGAAGAGCTGACTTCTTCCTGCTCCACACAGAGGAAAACAGCCATGTGCCATGCAGCCCCCAAACAGCTTTATCTGCCACAGATCCACTCCCTGCTCCCCAGCTCACACATCTAAGTGGATTTCCTCTCCCTTTGGTGAGCAGTGAAGAAAGAGAGAAAGAGAGAAAGAAAAGAAATCCCTCCTGCTGGGGTCTTTAAAGAGATTTCCCCATATCCATTTCTTTCCTGTTCTTGTGCCTGTGTGTCCGTGTATGTGCACATCCCTGACGTCACGGCAGATTTTGAAGTTGCCCGATGCCGGCCATCTGCTCCTGATTACGGGAGGCCCTGAGCTCCTTAAAATTATACGCAGAAAGGCTGGCATGCCCCTCCCGGCTGGAGCGTGGCCACGGCCGGAGCGGGAGAGCGCTGGGGCGGGCAGCACATCCCTGCCCATCTGCTACTCCCTGCCGATCTGAGCGTGGGGCAAAGGCCAGAGCGGGGATCCGCACGGGGCAGAAGCTGCCAGGGAAGGAGGTGGCTTGGCTCGTGGCTGGAATGGTACCTGGGTGCTCCACCATCTCCAGGAGTGTTGGGAAAGGAGCCCAGGGACGTTCAGGGGGTTTTGCCAGAGGGACCATGGCTCAGGGGTTCCTGCTCCACCACTGCCAAAGCAGCAGCAGACAGCTCAAGGAAGGGACTCCATGATTATACCCTAAGGTAGGGTTTTTGAAGCATTTGGTGGGAATAAAGCTGCCAAAGCATGTGGGAAACCACCTGTATCCTTCATTTGGTGCTTTGGGAAAGACCTGTGGGTGTTTCAGTTGCCTCAGATTGCAGACTGATGCCTGGCTGCTGCACATGAAGAGCCACAGGGCTGAGCTGACATCCAACAGGAAAATCCCTATGGACGTATTTGGGATCCTCCTCACAGCATCCATCACTCCCAGGACACTGAGCCAGTCCTTGTGTCCCCTTTGTGCCTCAGTTTCCCCATGGCAGGACAAGACAAGGCCGTGCCTGACTACTCCATGCCTTCAGGGAATGCTCCTGGGGTACATCACACTGATCCCACTGGGTCGTCACCCCCATTCCCTGCATCCAGTCCCCAAAAACTGACAGGTGATTGCAGGGCAATTAACTGCAGCATGATTACAAGCAGGATGCTTAATGAGGTTAAACCACTACCTGGGACTTCCTGAGTTCTTAATTACTCACTCTTTAATTGCTGCTCTCAAGTACATTAATATAAATGACTGTCTGGGACAGAAAGAAGAGATGTGATCAGTGTGATTGGGATGCTTCAGGGATGCGGTCCTTTCCCAGGGCTCAGATCACGTTCCACATCCTCCACGACCAGCAGGGATCACACCCATCCAAGTGCTCCAACCCCACTTTTCTGTGTTTTCAAAGTGTTTGGTGCTGGGTGTGGGGGAGGCTGGGATCTGCTGTGCTGCCCCCTGAGCCTGTCTCTGCTTGGCAGCATCGTGTTTCCGCTGCCTGGTGGACGTGGTGCCCGTGAAGAACGAGGAAGGCGTCGTCATCATGTTCATCCTCAACTTCGAGGACCTGGCGCAGCTGATCGCCAAGAGCACCGGGCGGAGCCTGCACCAGCGCCTGTCGCACGGCTGGGGCAGAGGTGGGTGTCCTGGCCCCAGCAGGGACCCCGCAGTGCTGCTTTGCTGGGGAGCACGCGGGGAATGGGGATGGCCCATGGCTGGACAGCGTCCTGCACGCACAGAGCTCTGTGTGGGGACCGCCCAGGGACTGGGCAGCCAAACCCCAGCTGGATGGGAAAAGGCTGCTGGAGCCAGCTGTGCTCCCCTTGTGCCCACAGCTGCCTGCATACACGTCCCGAAATCCCAGAGACGTGGGGAGCAGGGCTGGGACTGACCCCCTGCATGGGATGGTGCATTTCTGGGAGGAGGTCTTGCTGTGAGTGGAGCTGTGGAGACCCCTCCCTAAGTCCCCCGGAATTACTGCATCCTCTCCATATTTAACTTGGGCTGGAGGTGCTGGTGTGGGGCAGGACCTGTGTGTGGGGTCACCAGGAGGGCCAGGGGACATTTGGTGTCACCAACAGCATGGCTGTGCTGTGGGGATGTCACTGCAGGCGAACAGCATGAGGATGGCTCAGCCTGCCCCAGCTTCAGGCCATTCCCCGCTCTCCTACTCTTTCCAGGGTTTTGGAGACAGTGGAAAATTCAAATTCCCTTTTTTGGGAAGACGGATCAAAGGGAAGCCGTGGTGAGGCTCTGGAGGGGATGTGGATATTCAGGGATGCAGATGTTAGGCCTGACAGAGAGCTGTGACTTCTAAGTCTCCTCCTTCCATGTAGACCTCAATGCTGGTCACCTCGACCTGAGTCAGGGAAATAATCCCACCTTCATGACAACATTCCCCAGGGGTGCTGGGAGGCTTTGGGCAGGCCTCACAATAAAGCTGGCACATGGGGTGGCCCAGCAGGAGCAGAATCAGAGCCAGGGCCACATCAGGGAGCCATGGGGACATCTGCCCATTGAACTGCAGTGTGTGAGATGCATATCTGTATCCTGGAGCCATTCAGGTGTCTGTGTGTGGCAGCAGGTACCAGCAGAGTTTCATGTGGGTTTATTTGTGCTCAGGCCAGACATGCACACAGGGGGCTCATGGATGTGTGTGTGTGAATGACAGATCACTGTGCATGTGTTCGGAGGGCTGTGAAGTGATGAGGTTCCTGTTTTTGAAGGATTGCTTTGGTACCAGCTACCCTCTATGCAAGACCTGCTGAGGAAATCCTGAATTCCAGCACCAGTGTTGCTTTGCAGCCCCACCCGCTCTCAGAATATCCCAACATATGGTGCACCCACACCCCACCCCACCCAAGGACCTACCTTTGGCAGGAGGCACCCAAATCAAGAGTACCTGTCACTTCCCTGCACGCTCAAGGTGTTCCTTGGGTTTCCCACTCATGACAGGGAGTGTGGAAAGGCTGGAGCTGCTGGTGCCCGTCCAGATCAGGCTGTCCTGCAGGTTTTCTGACTCAGTCTTTGGTTGCATAGCCACAGGTGGCTGCAATGCTGCTCACCCGCTCGTTGGTGTGCCGGGAAAGTTGGATGCTTTGCTTCTTCCAGCTGGAAGGCTGCTCTAGGCAGTGGGGATGGGGTGAGCAGAGGGATCCCGTGTGTACTCCATGGATGGGGGCATTTCTGGGCAGGCTGGGACCCTGCCCAGGCAGCTCGCTGGTGTTTTGGGGCTGGATGAGGGAAGCTAATCAGCTCCTCAGTGTGCTGCTTTTTCCCAGGGGGCACTCTTTGTGGATCTCATGCCACATCCCACACGCCCCAGGATTCAGGCTGCCTTTTGTGCAGCTAGGGAGCACAGTGGGTGGTGCTGGGTGAGTTCAGGGCTGACCCAGGCCCCAAGGGTCTCACACAAACTCTGCACTAGCAAGTGACTCTGGTCTCCTACTGAAGAGGACAAGTGGCTTTGCATTGAGTGTCACAGCCAGGGGCACTGGGCCCTCTCCACATCTGGGCTCTTCCTTTCCTGTCTCACGGCTCCTAGCAGCCCTGGCTGCCCTTGTCCCAGCCCCAGCCCCTGGTGAGGTGGTCTCCTGGTCCCCTATGATGGCAGGAAGGGACCTGTATGGTCCAAATTCCCTCCCTGAAAATCCAAAACAAATCCAGGAACAAAATTGCTGGAACTACTTTTCTTTCAATGCCTTTCTAAATTACCATCTCTATTGTGTGGGGTGTTTTTTTTTTCCCTAAAGTTCGACCAAGGAGATTTAAAGGCTCGATTTCCTCTGGGTCCAAATCCCTTAAGTGGCTTTAACCTCTTTAATTGGCTTAGGGATGCTCTGCACCTTTCCTATCTCACATCTGCAGTTGTAGGGAACTCTTCTGCAGCTCAGAAGAGCTTGCTGCCAGGTCAGGGCCTGCCTTGAGCACACAGTGATGGCATGGGAATAGCAAGTGCTTTGGAGTAGGAAGGGCCACACAGCATGTGCGTCCCCCAAAGCCACCCAAAATTCTCCATAGCCTCTCCCTTGTCCCGCCTCACTCCAGCCATCACATGCAGCTAGGTCACATCTTTCTCTCTTGTGTTTTGTTTTTCTTTTTAACAAGGTGAAGGTAGGACTTTGAAGTTTAGTCTCCCGTCCCTGCGGCGACTCAAAATCCAGCGGAAATCTCTGCCCACCAGTGAGTTTGATGGAGTAGCCATTGACTATGGAAAGGTAACCGTAGCCTTTGTCTGATCTAAGCCCACGCCTCAGGCCAGGTGCCAGCGCTGCTCCTCGCTGTCCCCACCCCGCTGCCCCTTGGCTGCTGTGGCTCGGGCCATCTCGGGCGGTAGGGCCAGCACGGGCTCGGTGCTGAGCCCTGCTGGGGCTGCAGCTCCACCCTGCTGCTCTGCACATTCCGTGCCTCGTGGGGGGAGCGGGACACGTGCCAAAGCCGGGAGGAAGGCCTGGCTCCATCTGCAAATTGTCCAGGACGTGGAGCTCCAGGAAGCCATCCCCACCGCAAGGAGGGGACGTGCTGGTGGCTGTAGGAGTGTGGAGCAGGTGTGCTCTGAGCAGGGACTGGCAGGCTCCTTTCCCCATGTTTTCCTGGCAGCACAGGGCCAGCTTCTCAGCCCTCCAGCAAAGATTGTACTTCCTATGATGGAGGGTGATGCTGAAAACCTTGAAAAACTGCTGGTGGTGCCTGTTTAGAGATTGCTGTTCTTGGTGGCTTCCTGACTGTCAATAGTGCTCAGGGTACCTCTACTCAAAGACCTGTTGTTTTCTGAAAGGCTGCAGCTCAGGGCTGAGAGCAGGAGGCTTCTGCTCTGCTAAGGCGTCCCCAGGTGCCAGGGTCTTGCTGTGCTGGGTGTATCCAGGCAGCCTGGACAAATCTGCTTCCCCAAATCATAGATGTAATGAGATGGAAGGTGCCTGTCTTCTCAGAAGTTGTGCTTATGGTAACTTGAAGATGTGTGTAGGCTTATCAGATGCTTTGGGTACCTCATTCCTACAGGCACAGCACTGCTAAAAGCTCTGGGTACCCCCAGGCAGGAGCTGCACGGGGCACTGCAGTGCTTCAGGGCACACACACGGAAAATGTGCATTGAGGACAGCCTGATGATCCACCATTCTGCTGGAGCTTGGTCGAGTGGGCACAGCCCTGCAGGTGCAGGGCCAGCCAGCAGCCAGCCTCTCCAGGCACCCCATCCTAAAACCTGCCTTAAGGGGCCCTAGGGATGGTGAGAAGTGCCACAGTCCCTCCTGTGGGCATTACTGCAGGGGCACAGTCTCATGGGTTTCTGCTCCAGAAGGTGGTTGCTTTGCACACCCCATTGCAGAAATTAAAGTCTGGAAACTCTTCAGGTCTCCAGGGGAAAAGGTTTAGCCATGGTTAACAGTGGCTGTAGGAGAAGGAGGACCAATATGGGCAAATGTGCAAAGGCAGCAGCTCCTCCAGTGCTTCCTGGTGCAGAGCACGTCCTCTCCCATAAGAGCAGCTCAGCCTGGCCTGAGCTCTTGCAGCAGGTGAGGGAAGGGCAGCCCCAGCAGTGGGACAGAGGGACAGCTCAGAAACTCGCATGGCACAGCAGGTTCTCCAGGCAAGCCTGTCCCTAGGGCTCCTCTTCTCTTGCCCTCACTGCTTCCCGGCTGTGCAGCATTGCCTGGCAAAGCCCCCGGGTCCGCCCAGCCTCGGCGGGAGCTGGCAGGAGCAAGGAGCTGCCCAGTCCCCAGGGACTCGGCCGCCCCACTCCAGAGCAGGTCCTGGTCCAGGCTGGAGATGCCCTCAGGAGCTGCAGTGCTTCCAAGCCCTCTGCCTCTCCTCTTACCCACCCCGGCTCCCTCACCTTCCACCCCAGCACGCGGGGACTCCTTCTAATACAACGCTTTCTCCTGGCTGTCTTAAAGCCTGGTGGTGACTCCCTGATTTTGAGGGACTTGAAGACATCGCCCAAGGAAAATTGTATGCAGTCAGAGACCGAATCCCTCCTGGAAAAGGAGCGGAGGCCAAGCCTGGAGGCCGACCCCACCCTACAACACGCGTCCCCGAAACAAGAGCCTCCCGTGCTGGGCCCGCGAGGGTCGTACCCTGCGTGGGGTTTCTTTCGGTCTCGCCCCGGGGGCAGCTTCCACAGCCTCCGCAGGGTCTCCTCCTTGGACAACTTTGAGGCTGCGAGGTCTGAGTTCCAGAGAAAATTCAGGGAAAGGAGGGCAAACTCAGGTAGGGAAAACCCCGGAGCTGTCGGTTCTACTGCGGGAGTCAGGGCTCTGGCCACGGCCTCAGCACATCTCGGGGGGAGGTCTCGGTCTTTTTTCCCTCTGCAACCTGCAGATTGCTGGGTCTTCTCCCCAAAACCCACTGGTGTCCGTGTGATTCCCTGCACAGGCAGGCCCTGCTCTAGGCCATAGAGCCATCCATGGTTTGTGTGCGAGGTGTGAGACCGTGTGAGGTTGCATTTGCTGCCCCACATGAGGGGCATCCCGATGCCATCCTAGCTTCCTGGAGGGAGGGAAGGAAGGGGATTGCAGGCATGTGCCGTGCGAGCTGTGTCCGTGTGTTAGAGGCGGGTGAGACACTGGCCAGGCCACTCGGAAGGGCAGGAGGGAAGGATCCTTCACCTTGCCATCCACATCCAGACCTCTGGCTCTCGTATGAGTGATGATGACAAATTAGGGAGAGGTCAGGAAAGAGCAGCCTCTCAGATGGGGATGGGAGAGATCAGTCTGTGGAATCTGGCTGTAAAAATGGGCTGGGGGCTCATGATCCCCCAACAGTCAGAGGTTATGGACCCTCAGGAGGAGACACAGCATAGAGGGAGGGAAGGGGAGTGAGCAGAGAGAAGGGTGGCAGCAGGATGGCTGGTACCAGCTGGGCACCTTCACAGCGTCTGCAGACACCCCTGCCCACACCACACTTGGGTCAATGTCAGAGAGCAAGGGTTAGAGGGGTAAAAAATGGAAAATACAACCTTGCCCTGCCTGTAGGAGATGGAAACGTTGGTACACACTGAGCATAGTGCCTGGGCATCTCCCTGGAGCCCTGGCTCTGGGTTCAGGCTCCCACTTAAGACAATACTTTGCCACTAGCGTGACCATGAAATGACCACCCACACAGCTTCCCCCCTGGTCCTGCCCTGGGGTGACCTAGCAGCAGGAGCTATGTTTGTCAGGCTAAAGCATGCAAGGGAGGAGAATGACCTCCTCCTTTGTCTGTTTTCATGCCAGTTTTGGCATCTCTGCCTGATGAATCTCAGTGGGCTGGTCCCCAACCCACTACAGGCGCAAGGGGTAGCAAAGGAATTGAGTGTCTCTGTGTTGTGGCAGCTGGTCTGAGCCCCCTGAAGGAGGTTTAATGGTGAAAAGATGAGTGATGTGTGGGAAAAACAGTCCTCTCTCAGGCATCCCAGTTTGGGCATCCCACATATGAGCCAGCCTGAAAAAGTCAAGCCTTTATGGCCAAGCAGACTTTGGCACCTTTTGGTGGCACCTTGTGATGGTCCCCAGCTCCTGGAGGTCCTACACGAGGTCAGGGCTCTGGGGATCTGTTCCTGCTCACACTGCCCTTCTCAGTGCTCCTCTCCATCGTCTTTCAGAGGCTTCCCATGTCAAACCTAACCCCCCAAACTCCACCTCGGACTCCGACCTCATGAAGTACCGGACCATCAGCCAGATCCCCCAGTTCACGCTCAACTTTGTGGAGTTCAACCTGGAGAAGCACCGCTCGGGCTCCACCACAGAGATTGAGATAATTGCTCCCCACAAGGTGATGGAGCGCACCCAGAACGTCACCGAGAAGGTCACACAGGTATGGGGGCAGCGAGATGCCACCAGGGCAGTGATGGGGTGCTGGTTGCTGCTGGGGGACAGTCACAAGCACTGCAGTGGTTTTGGGAGGAGAGAAGCAGAGGGGGCAGTGATACCTGGAGATTTCATCCCAGGAAATGCCAATATTCCTGTGTTCAGTTATGCCTTCCTCTGAACGGCTGAAATGCTCATTTTAGTCCCCTAAATGAGTATTTCTGGAAATTTGTGGCTGGGGAAAAGCCAGCATGAGCTGCTGGTGATGGTGGCCTTGAAGGGGACACGTGTTTGCATCTTTGTGTGCCCGTGGCTTCTTTCGGGGTGAGCTCTGCCACTGCTCCTGTCCCCCAGCGCTGGGAATGGAGCCCCTGGGACAGCCCCAGCCAAGGAGCCAGCCTGGTGTCAGCACACCGAGGATCCCCTGGGAGACAGCAGGTGGCACTCACTGCATTGTCACCAACACGTGTGACACCGCCTGTCCCCGCAGGGGACACAGGCACTGTCACCAAAGGGACGCACATGGAATAGCACATCCCATGGGGATACGAGTGCCTGAGAGATGCTGATGTATCCCACAGCCCTGAGCAAGGAGCTCTTCTGGCTGTGGGGAAACTGAGGCACGGGAGACCTTCAATGTACAAATACATCTAAGGGCACCTCCATTGTTGCCAGCCGCAGCCCAGGGCAAATCTAATGAAAATGCAGCCCAGAAAACTCTCCAGGCTTGGGAGTTTGCTCCATCAGAGTGGAGTGCTATGCAGGATTCTCCTTCTGTGTCAGTGCCAGCAAACCTTTAACTTCACAGCCTCCATGCACAGGGGATGGGCTCCCCACCTGACACATCAGAGGTTTGTTTTCCCCCTAGCTCGGCCCCTTCATTAAACCCTCCAATCTGGGGGTGACTGCAGTGACTTGGGATTAACCCCTGAACTCCCCAGTGGGATGGTGAGCAGCCTCCATGGCCCAGCTCCAGCACAAGGAACACACCAGGGATCAGTGGCCACACAGGGATGATTGTCACAGTGGTTTTGGCCACTCAGTGTGGGGTCAGTAGCCAGTTGTGGGGTGATAGGATCAGAGCTGGTGGGGGTGGCTGCAGTGCAGCACCCACAGAGGTCCATCTTCCCTTCACCTTCAATCTCCAGAGGATGGGATGGATGGACAGGACAGGATGGACCTCTCCCCCTCCCAGGGAGGACCTAACCCCAGTGTCCCCCACACCTCCCGCCCAAGCCACAGCTCCCTGCTCCTGGCTGTTAAATAATTCATGGTGAGGCAGAGACAGTGGCGAGACACTGTCTAAAAATACCAGCGGGTGGGCAGGGAGTGGAGGCCGGGGCTGTGGGGATGGTCTGGCCTTGCTGGCAGGGAGGGCAGGCCACGAGTGCAGCGCAGGTGCCAGGCTCAGCCTCACGGGGCTGTGGCTCTGAAGCACAGCTGGAGGCTCATGGGGATGCTGTGGGGTCAGTGTCACCTGGCTGGGGTCCCATCTGCAGGTGCCATGTGTCCCTGTCCCCTGTCTGCCCCACTGGGCAGGAGGGTGCTGGGGACAGGGATGGGGGCTGAGCTGTGTCAGGATGCGTGCTGGAGTGACACTGGGTCACTGCCAGCCCTCAGCCAGCACGATGGGCCTGGCTCTGCCCAGCCCTTGTGCTTGAGGCTCTCCTGGTGATTCTGGAGTGGCCCCCATCTCAGTCCCCTTATCCCCAGCTAGGGACACTGGGGGACAGCTGGGAAGGTGAGGGATGCCAGGCACCACGGGGCATGAGCAGTGACCGGGGTTAGCCCCTGTGTCACCCAGAGCCCACACATACCCTGCTCCCTCCTCCCTTCTGCCAGCACCCCACAGCACGAGCCTGCAGCTAAAGCCGGCAAGTGCAGGAGGGAGGGGACGAGGGGAAGGGGCAGAAAGGAGGATAACCATGGAGAACACTGGCACTGCCACCTTCAGAGACTGCCAGGGCACCCAGGGGTGACCTTCCCATCCCCTGGAGAGGAACAAGGCTGCAGCTTCTCCCTAGCTCTGTGTTGGATTAGAGGCTCTTCTGGGGATTGTTTCTTTATCCTTTTCTACCTCAGATCTTTGGGGCTGTGGATTTTTATTCATTCCTGCTTAACCTGCTCTTGCTTCTGCCACAATAGCTAGGTGCCAGGAACTGGGACAAGGGGCAGGGCAGGTGCCCCAGCATAGGGAACAGTATTTGATGGCCCAAATTCAGGACTGGCCGCCCAGAGCTGCCTCCAGCCAGGCAGAACAAGCATTCAGCTGCTGAGGGGGAGAGCATTGCTGGTTTTCCCAGATGCAAGGTGAAGGAACTCATCTCTGCATTTTAGGTTTGGGATCAAGGGTTTTATCAGCGTTGCCTTGTCCCCTTCCCCACCATCCCCACAGGAGCCGGTCCCCAAGCAAAGCTGGTGCCTCATTCCCTCCGCAACGATTGCGTTTGGGTCACTTTTTCCAATCCCTCCCCTCTCCCTTTGCTCCATTGGCGCTCGTGTCCCCACGGGGCCCCGACATTGACTGGCTTTGATTAGTGCGGGCCGGGCTCCGGGTGCCCTTGGCAGCCGCATGTCGCCCAGCCGCCTGGCCGGCTGCCTGCGAGCCTGCGTGGGCAATGCCCGGGCCCGAGCGCTGCTCCCGCCGTGCCGGACGCTGCCGGGGCGCCGCGGGCTGGGGGCGCCCATGGTGGACACCCGCACCTCGAGGCTCAGCTGCCGCCGGGGCCGCCGGGCCAGCTGCAGGCAGGTAGGAGCAGGGGGACGGTCCCGGGGCTCTGCGCTCTGGGACGGGGCTGCAGGGACGGAGCCGCTGTGGGTCACAGCCCAAAGGGCCGGGAGCCCTCGAGAAACCCTTGAACAAGACAGCTCTAGGGGCGGGAAGGATCAGATCCTTCTTCCAGAGCCACGGTGATGCTTATCACTGTTGCTTTGGGATATGTGCATCTTCCTTTCTCCTCTCTCCTCTCTCCTCTCCCCTCTCCTTCGCAGCCCAGCAAAACGCTCCCTTTTAGCTGGGGGCTCAGTGCCAGGAGAGAGAATTGAGGTGCCCCTCTCCCTCCCCTCTCCTCACACATGGGAAGGTGCTTGCACCATTTCACCACCTGAAATGGCATTTTGCACATCGCTGGCAGCCACAGGGAAGATGGGAATGGGCATTGCCTGAGGCTTTGCTGCAGGTTGCCCAGGCTGTCCCTCTGCTTGGAATACAACTGTGCCAGGACATCCAGAGGATGACGCTTGCTAGGGCCAAGAAAGGCATGGTGCAAGGCTTGTAGGATGCCTCATGTGCTGTCACCCTCAGGTGACACAGCCATGGCATGGCATCTCCAAGCTGCCCATCCCATAGCCCTGTGCCAGGGACACCCAGCAGCTCCCAAGCAGGTGGCACAGAGCTGAGAGCAAGAGGAGGCACAGCAGCAGGCACTTTCCTCTTTGCTGGGTCAGAACGACTTAAAGCAGGGAAGAAGCTGCCCCAAGGGTGCTGTGACCATCAGAGAAAGACAAGGACCATGGTGTCAGGCACAGTGGGCAACTGGGTGAACACATGCGGCCAGCAAAGGGAAGAAGCTGCAGGAAAGCACTGTGTGCTCCTCGATGCTCCACCGGCACATGAAGTCCCTTGCCTGGTGCCTGGCATTGTCCAGCCTCTCTCCTGGTCTCCCATCCTTCTCACAGCCCTCTCCTGGCAGGTGCTGTCCCTGGGCGCTGACGTCCTCCCCGAGTACAAGCTGCAGGCGCCGCGCATCCACCGATGGACCATCCTGCACTACAGCCCCTTCAAGGCCGTGTGGGACTGGCTCATCCTGCTGCTGGTCATCTACACTGCCGTCTTCACCCCCTACTCAGCTGCCTTTCTGCTCAACGAGGAGCAGGTGGAGGAGAAGCGCTGGGACTGCACCTACACTTGTGACCCGCTCAACATCATCGACCTCATCGTGGACATCATGTTCATCGTGGACATTGTCATCAACTTCCGCACCACCTACGTCAACATCAACGACGAGGTGGTGAGCCACCCCGGCAAGATCGCCATTCATTACTTCAAGGGGTGGTTCCTCATCGACATGGTGGCTGCCATCCCCTTTGACCTGCTCATCTTCCGCACCGGCTCTGATGAGGTAAGAGCAGGGCTTGTCAGGACAGGAGGGGACTCCTTTATGGATAGGTAGAGATGTATGAGAAGGGAAGAAAGGGATTTGGATGGTTTGATGTACGTTTTGGGTGGCTAAATCCATGGGGAGAAGGGCAATTGGTCGCAGGGTGAAGAAGGGTGTCTTTAGAGATTTTTAAGCAGCTGGGACTTGGGATTTCATTTTTAGGGTCAAGCAGTCCCTACTCTAAGTGTTAAGAGTGGATCCACTGCCTTTGTGAGGCTGGCCCAACAGAACAGGCTGGGGGCTCAGTTTAAGGGCTGGCTGCACACTCCAGTGTGGGTGAATATGGGGGTGCACTGCCAGCCAGACTTAAAATGTTGGCAGCAGGATAGCCCTATAGTTACTGCCTGGAGGCTGCACATCTGGGAGTGAAAGTCAGCTCTTTTGGGAGCAATGGCTGGCAAGGTGAGGAGACATCAGGAAACATGGGCTTGGCATTGACTCTTCTCACTCGCTCACCTCTAATCCCAGAGCTTGTTTCCTTTATGGTCAGCAGACTGCCTTTCCTGCGCTGTGACTCACCTGACCTAGTTCAGAGGTCACCTCCAGGACAAGGTGATTCACACTCTGGAAATGCATTTTTATCCTGCAAAGGAAGCACAGCTCAGCTGGGAACATGCCTTTGGAACATGCCATATTTATCCTTTGCTTGTCCCTGAGGCCTCTCCCCTCTCCCCTGCAGACCACCACCCTCATTGGGCTCCTGAAGACGGCGCGGCTGCTGCGCCTGGTGCGCGTGGCGCGAAAGCTGGACCGCTACTCGGAGTACGGCGCCGCCGTGCTCTTCCTGCTCATGTGCACCTTCGCCCTCATCGCCCACTGGCTGGCCTGCATCTGGTACGCCATCGGCAACGTGGAGCGGCCCTACATGGAGCACAAGATCGGCTGGCTGGACAACCTGGGTGACCAGATCGGCAAGCGCTACAACGACAGCGACCTCTCCTCCGGCCCCTCCATCAAGGATAAATACGTCACTGCCCTGTACTTCACCTTCAGCAGCCTCACCAGCGTGGGCTTTGGCAACGTCTCGCCCAACACCAACTCTGAGAAGATCTTCTCCATCTGTGTCATGCTCATTGGCTGTGAGTGCCTGCGCGTGTCCCACTGTCCCCATCCCAGCTTTGGAGGCTGGAGCATCTCCCTCTGCCTGTGCCTCTGCTGCACAGACAAATGGATGGGGTGAAAAAAATAGGTGTTTTCAGCTCCTGGTAGAGAAGGGTTTTGGGAATCTGCTGGTTGCAGGTCCGATGTAGCTGGACACGCGTGTCCCCATGTCCTGCTGAGTCCTGCCCTCTCGTTTCAGCTCTGATGTACGCCAGTATCTTCGGCAACGTCTCAGCCATCATCCAGCGCCTCTACTCAGGCACTGCGCGCTACCACACACAGATGCTGCGGGTCAAGGAGTTCATCCGCTTCCACCAGATCCCCAACCCGCTGCGCCAGCGCCTGGAGGAGTATTTCCAGCATGCCTGGTCCTACACCAACGGCATCGACATGAATGCGGTGAGCACGGGCAGGCAGGCGCTGCGTGCTCACTG
Organism: Sialia sialis; assembly: GCA_009812075.1. Classification (NCBI taxonomy): domain Eukaryota; kingdom Metazoa; phylum Chordata; class Aves; order Passeriformes; family Turdidae; genus Sialia; species Sialia sialis. Next base: position 352,508 of record VRYO01002780.1, on the reverse strand, counting down.
CACCTTGTCCTGAGCACCACGGCATCCAGACCTGGCTCCACCCAAACGCTTCCATCCTTTTGATCAGGATAGAGGCAGGAGACCTGGGAGGCTGGAGACAGACTCTGTCCATGCACCTCCTGCATTCCCACCTCCTGCATCTCCCTTCCTTCTTCTCTCCTTTTTCTGCCCATTCCTTTGCATCTACCCAGAGGTTTTGCAGGGTCACGAGCACATTTCTTGGCCAGAGAGGAGGTTTGATGGGGAGCTCAGAGTCCCTATTGGCACTGAGCACTTTCAGGCTGGTGTCTGTCGGTGTCACAGGAGTGGAGCAGGTATTGATCCAGCTCCTCTCCACACCACTGGTTGCTAAGCAAAGTGCATCCTGCTCTCGCAGCAGGGAAAGGAGGGCATTTAAATAAACCTCGATCCATTTTAATTAGAGCCCAGAGAGGCAGCTGTTTGTTAGCAAAGGGGGGATCAATGGTGGAGCTGTGCTGCAGGGGCGCCGTGGCTCTCAGCCTGGCAGGAGGGCTTGTGCCGACGGCGCCGGGGCTCCGTGGGGATGGGGATGAGGCTCGGCCGAGGTGTTCTGGGCTGGGGACTGGACTCACAGCCCTGGCATTCAGTGTGCAGACATGGTGGCTCAGCCAGCAGCAAGGCAGAGGAATGAGAAAGGACAAGGCAAGGAGAGACATGAGAACTCGTATTCCTGGTCTCTTGCCCTGGGGAGGTTATCAGCCCACTCATTGCCAGCTGATGCGCTTTCTTTTCTTTAGGATTTGATCCTGAGCAGCATCAGGACACAGATTTGTATGAATTCAGCATCTCCCTCTAAAGTCGCTGCTGCCACATGAAACCACTGGGCAGCATTTCGGGGTTTGCTGCTGGGAGAGCTTTGGGTTAAGGTGGAGGAGACACCTGGGCTGTGCCACACCTCAGTGGCACTAAGGAGAAACAGTGCCATGGCACCTCCCAAGCACAGGTGCTCTTGCCTCAGCACAAACCCTGGTCACAAATCCCCTGTGAGAGCTGAGCTTGTGGCTCAGCCACGCAGCCACTCACACCAGTTCCTGCTGGGTGCTGCAGAGACACACTGTGACCTCATCAATCACCCACAGCCTGATCAATTCATCCACCCCTAATTTCCCAGGAGGGAAGCACTCCTGCTAGCATGGGAGATCATGATGAAGCCAGGAACAAGTCGTGCTCACCAGCCCCAGCATGGCTGTTCCAGATTTGGCCGCCAGCGGGATGTGAGCAAAGAGGACAGAAAGGAGGACCCCAGGGCCATATGCTGCTCTCCAAAAAAAACCCAAACCCAGGTGGTTTTCACCTTGGCACAGTGAGTCATTGGTGGCAGCAGCTTTCTCCATATTGTGAGCTTTACCTTGATGTCACCTTCCGATTCAGCTTTTGTTCAACATCAGGTATTTGCACAGGTATATTTAGCTGTCAGTGCACACAACTGTCCCGTGCTGCTGCTTCTTGGCATTCAGGCAGGTGCTGTTTAATTAAGGTTTTTGTGCTCTTTGTGCCAGTTTCTGCTCTCATTCATTCAAGATTAGTGGGTGTAAAGATGAAAAAGGGGATGTGCCACCAGTGGGTATAAATAGATTGAACTGGTTATGTTCATTTATTGCTTGGGAGTGCTGTTGTCCCCAGCTGCAAGCAGTAAAAGCCAGTGACAGGCAGGCAGGCAGGCAGGGATCCACCACCAAGGGAAGAGCAAAAGGTCACCAAAATCATGGAATCACAGAATGGTTTGAGAATGGAAGGGACCTAAGAGATCAAATTGTTCCACTCCCTGCTATGGGCGAGAACATCTTCCACTAGACTAGGCTGCTCCAAGCCCCATCCAGTCAGGTCCTGAACACTTCCAGGGATGGGAAGATGTTCCCACCTTTGCTTTTCTGGGTGCAGGGTCTCCCTGTTGGGCGCCCTTGTTCACGCTGTCGTTAACCTCTTTGTTCTGTCACAGCGTCCCTCCCGGGGACAGGGCAGTGATCCCTCTCTGCTGGCTCTCCACAGGTGCTGAAGGGCTTCCCCGACTGCCTGCAGGCTGACATCTGCCTGCACCTGAACCGCACGCTGCTGCAGAACTGCAAGGCGTTCCGCGGCGCCAGCAAGGGCTGCCTGCGCGCCCTGGCCATGAAGTTCAAGACGACTCACGCACCACCCGGGGACACCCTGGTGCACTACGGAGATGTCCTCACCACGCTCTACTTCATCTCCCGGGGCTCCATCGAGATCCTCCGGGAGGACATCGTGGTGGCCATCTTGGGTGAGAAAGTCCTTCCTTTGCAAGGGGTGATGGGCAGTGAGCAATGACAAAGGGTGGCAGGGGAGGGTGAAGAAGGTTGTTCCTCAGCATCTGAAGGTGCCCCACACCAGTGGCCAGGGAAAGGAAGATCCCTGGGAGCACTCGGGAGAGGCCACAAGGGAGTGAGGAGAGCAGAACATGGCTCAGCAGTCGCTCATCACTGATGAGCTGCCCTGGCTTGGTGTCACCATCAGCGATGGCTTTCACAGTGTCCTCCCCAGCACACGCCATCAGGGTCGGGGCTGCTGGGCATCCCCTTGCTCATGAGCCCCAAAGCAAGGGGTGCTGGAGCAGAATAGTGGAGCAGCAGTGGGTGCCCACCTCTCCATAATGAGCTGTCCCCTGACAGGGAAGAACGACATCTTTGGGGAGCCCATCAGCCTCTACGCCCGCCCAGGGAAATCCAACGCTGACGTCAGGGCCCTGACCTACTGCGACTTGCACAAGATCCAGCGCGAGGACCTGCTGGAGGTCCTGGACATGTACCCAGCCTTCTCTGACAACTTCTGGAGCAACTTGGAGATCACCTTCAACCTACGAGATGTGAGTGCCAGGGCTGTCCCAGGGAGCAATCTGGTCCATGCTTAAATCTGGCAAGTGGGAGGGCTGAAGCAAGGATGTCAGCACATTTCCCAGGCCATTCTCCAGGGAGTTATGATTCCCCCACAGCAGGACACATCTACTGTATCTTTGGAAAAGCTGGCACAACCAGCCATGCCAGTGGTACTCTGCTCCTCAGCACTTGTAAATTATCCAGAGGGCTGCTCCAGCCTGGGCAAATGGGTTGCACAAGTTTTGAGGCTGCTCAAAGAAATGAGCAGAAATATTCTCATGCTTCATTGAATTGGGTACAGCTTCATCTGAAAATTCCTTTCCAAATAATCAGGTTTGTAATCCTTGAAAGGCTTGAAGCATTTTTGCCAGTGCTGTTAGACTCTTTCATAGTGTATGACTGAACTTTGTCCTTTCCTGACCTTTTTTTTCAGAGACTTGAAATATAGAAAAGAAAGTCAACTTCCCTCCATGTCCTGCCCCACTCTGGGATGTCCTTCCAGTTCTCAGGGTGCTCCTTCCCTCCCCACAGCCCTGACACCCTTCCCTCAGTCTCAGAGCAGCAAGGACAGCCTCAAGAATCCCCTGAGCTCTGAAGCCAGTCCAGGAGGCACTGGGTGGGACAGGGCAGTGGTGAAGAGGGCATGGAAAGGGCTGTAGCCCCCACGGGTGGGACATAGCCCTGTTCCCCGGGTGAGCAGCCCCTCTCCTTTCAGGCAGACAGCGTTCCCCGCTCGCCCCTCAGCGAGGAGTACGACTGCACGTACCGCCGGGCCCGGCGCCGCAAGCGCTCCCTCGGCCAGCCCAACAAGCCTGGTGAGTCCCAGGGCCTTGCCAGGCCCAGAGAGTGGCACCATCGTTAGTTACTGCCCTGGCACGTGCCCCAAAGCAGAGGCGGCTGGTGCCTCTGTCCCTGCAAACCATTCTGCAGGCACCCAAACTGCCTTCCCTCCCTCCCTCCCCTTGGGATGCCAGCCCCACAGGCATCCTGAGGGAATGGGAGCTGCCCTTTGCATGTGTGGTACTCCCCACACTGACCTGTTGTGCTGTCCCACAGACACGGGCACCTCTGATGCAGAGCAGTACCACACCTACTCTGAGCTCACCAACCCGCAGGACACGCTGGGCAAGGAGCACTGGGACGAGCTGGGCAGCAGCACGTCCCCCTGCTCCCAGGCCAGCGAGGATGAGGCCAAGACCGGCAGCCCTGGCAAAGCTGAGCCCTTCCAAATGCCCAAAAAGGATGACTTTGCTCTGCCCTCGCTCAGCCTCATCACCAGCAGTGCTGGCAACACGGAGATGGGCAAGCAGGCGGCGGAGAGCAGCCAGTCCTACACAGGTACCCAGGGCACAGCTGCAGGAGGGGCTGAGAGAGGCTCGGCTACCAGGCCTTTTCTTGGAGCAGGTCCAAGCTGCTCGTGTGCATGCGAGGGCAGCCACACTCCAAGGCCGAGGGTCTTCGCTGCCTTTTGTCCCCAGCTGGATGTCCTCTTTCCCTGCTGTGCCACTGCATGCATGTCAGGGGGGTGGCTCTCCATGTGTGTGGGAGGCTGTCCATGTGTGTGGGTGTCTGTCCATGTGTGTGGGGGGCTCTCCATGTGTGAATCTGAAGCACATCCATACCAGTGGTGGCTGGAGGATGCAGGACAAGTGCTGAGCGGTGTCCTCTCCTTGCAGCCACTCCCCTGGATATTCCAAACATGTTCACCTTCTGGGAGGACCGGCAGCCGGGCCACCCTGCGGAGCCTCTGCAGCACATCTCGCTGGTGCACAGCTCGCAGGACGTGCCCCTGCACAGGGACTACAGGCCAGGGCAGATCGAGTCCAGGCTGGAGCTCCTGCAGGCCCAGCTCAGCAGGTGGGCAGGGCTGGGGGGACTCTGGTGGCCGCAGTGGGCTCTGTGTGCAGCAATGCCACTAACTGACCCCCGGGAAACTGCATTCCTGGGGAGGGGTTGGCAGTGCTTTGGAAATGCAGTGGCTTCTCAAAGGGCAAGTCCTGACCCTGACTGCAGCTCAGCCCCTCAGCTGCTCCTCTGCCACCACCCTTGGCATCTGTCACCACCCCCAACCACAGGCAGACTGGAGCTCTTTGCAGGTCCCTCTTCGTGCTGCAAAGACCTACAAGCATCCTCTTGTTCAAGAAAATGAGCCTCATTGCTCTCTAAATCATTGCCCTCTAAACAAGAAAAAATACATGATTTTTCAAACTGACAGAGTAGGTTTAGATTGGATACTAGGAAAAAATCCTTCCCTGAGAGAGTGGTCAGGCCCTGGCACAGGGTGCCCAGAGCAGCTATGGCTGCCCTGTTCCTGAAGTGTTCCAGGCCAGGCTGGACAGGGTGTGGAGCAGCTCTAATAGGTGTCCCTGGGGATGGAATTGGATGAGCTTTAAGATGCCTTTTAACCCCAACTATTCTGTGGTTTTTGAAGGAGAAAGAAGAGCCCACATTGGAGGTGAAGGTTTGAGGTCCCCAGGCAGCACCCACATGAGGGGCTGATACTCTGGGCTCTGGTGCCCTTGCTCAGGGCATTTCACCACACACTTGTGTTTAGGTGTCTCTCCAGTGCACCATCCAAGTGCTGGGGGACAGATCTGCCCAGTCTGTAAGTGATGCTGTGACTGTGTCCTGCAAGCAGGGCTGTGCCCACTCCTGCCAAAGCTGTTCACTTCAGTCAAGGACGAGGCAGAAGGAAGAGACTTCCACTTTTCTGTTTCCTTCCGTTCCTGAGTTAAAAGTGGTTGGCACTAACCTGCCTTGCTCCATCTGTTAGCACAGGCAGCTGGCCTGGAGAATTGATCCAGATTAAAACTAACCATTGCAATTTTTTCCCCCTCCAGGGTAATTTTAGCTTTTTTCAAATCCCCACTCCAGATCCCAGTTTGGCTCCACATAAAATTGGGCAGAGGATGATTGAGTGTGGCAGGAGAGAGATGGCAGGATTGATCTCTCTCTGGCAGTGCTGGTTTGAAGCTCTCTGAGCACCCCAACAAGCAGCAGGCAAAGCCTGGCTGCCCTGGGGCAGCGGGACGGGCACCTCCTGCCAATGCCTGCCCTGCCAGCTGCGGGATGCAAACACTGTGCACTAACACCGGGCTGCTCTGTCCCCAGGCTGGAGTCCAGGATGTCGTCAGATATCAATATAATCCTGCAGCTCCTGCAGCGCCAGCTGTCCCAAGTGCCCCCCGCGTACAGCCCCATCTCACCCAGCTCCCACAGCCTGGCCATGTACGGCATCGCCCCGCGGAGCCTGGAGCCGCTCGCCCCCTGCGCCCCTCTGCAGGAGCAGGAGCTGCCCACCCAGGAGCAGGTAAGGGCACCCTCCTGCCCGGTGCTGAGCTCTCTACAGGCAAGGCACAGCTACTCACGGGTCCCAGCAAAGCCATGGGCTCTTGACTTGGGAACATACCTGCTCAGGACATCACTGGTGTTTGGAGCACAGCTGCCATCCCCAGCACTGCCAGCTTGCCCCACTAGTGGGGAAGAAATGAGTTCCTATGCTCTGAGGCTTCCCCAAGTGAAAAATCACATTTTGGAGTTTGGTGTGAGGAGAGAGCATGGCTATTTTGTTTTGCTTTTACCATAACCCACACAATTCTTTATTTCCCACCAGAGCCCGAGCTACACGGAGGTAGAGAAGTTCCACTTGAAATCCAGGGACTCCTTGTCAAGCGGGATGCAGCAGTGTGTGTCACCCGACAAAACCACGAGCACCCACTCCGAGCAGGAGCACTGCTCCCCACCTCTCCCGAACGCAGAGCCTCCTCACCAAACAGCACCAAACACGCAGGGACTCTTGCGGGGCTCTCGTTTCCCCTCCCTCCCTGAGCACTTGGAGGCATCTTCCGAGCACCAGGACATTCAGAGACACCTCTCCGACCCCGTGCTTCCCGGGAGTTAGAGACGTGGGGACCGTGGGACGAGTCAAGAGGAACCTCAACTGCGAGCCTGCTCAGTTGATGTTGGTTTTGACTGCAAGGGTAAGACATTGGACAATGCCATTGGCTCAGGGGTTTAATTTGTAGCTGTCTTCTGCCACCGTGACAGGAAGTATAGAGTGGCTGGCTTCCAAGGTCAACGTTTCCAGCGGTTCCCGTAGAGTAGATTCCATTTGCACATTAGAGTGAACCTAGAACAGTTCTTACAGCCACCATCGAGTTGGTTAGGCCACGTGGTTCCCACCAGCTCCTCCTTGCCAAGGCTTCCTCTCGAGAAGGGCAGGAGCCAAGTGAGCCACAGCGGCCACAGTAGAGCAAAGCCACGGCTCTGGGCTGCGAGGCCGCTGTGCTGGGAAGCCCTGGAGCAGGGAGCACTGTGCTGGTACAAGGCTCAGCCCAGAGCCCGCAGTGTCACAGAAAAGCTGGTAAGAGAGGAGGAGTGGGGGATCTCCACGGTGCGGTCCAGGGGAAACTGCAGGTGGCAAGCCCAGGACACGGATGGAGGACAGAAGCTTGTCCTACTTGGCTGCCACTGGGCCAGCAGCCCCTGCCACTTCAGCCTGCTTCAGCACGAGCCCCAGGGCACTGACTTCTCCAGCAAGGCTGATCACGCCTTGCAAACCCCAACACATCCCACCACTCCCCAGGTAAATCCAACTTGTCACTGGCCTGGGCATAAAGCACAAAATTCAAAAGCACAATCCCAGAAAGCTGAAAAGCCCCAGACACCCCGTGTCCAGCCCTCCCTCCCAGCTTCTCTCTTTTGATAAAGGTTCAATAGGTGCTTCCTCTGCCCAGCCCTGCTCCTGTCAGACCCCACAGCGGTCCCGTAGGAGAAGCCCTCGTAGCGCTGCCGCCTCGCTCGGGTAGATGCTGTGATCGTCCTAGGCCGCCAGCTCAAGTAATGTATCGAGCTCCCTTTGAGAGTAGTCAAACTGTGAGCATCTCTTTCTCTGGAGTTTTAGTGTACACTTTGCTAATAAAGATGTTTTTGGCACCTAATGTGAATTACAGCTGTGTTCGTTGGGAGCATCCCTGAATTCATCCCGGGCATTTTCACCCCACAAAGTCTGTGGTCAAACCCTGGCTGCTTCATGCAAGGAGTGCAGGGCTGACAGAGCTCATGGGCAGCCCGGTCAAGGTGGAGCCTGCGGGGGCTTTGCCGAGCAAGCCCTTCCCGAAAGGATGCGCTTGAGGCTCTGCAGTAATTTGGAAAAGCTTTTCTAGAAGCCCAGGCAGCTGCGTACGAGAAATGATCACACAAACACGACTCAGGCACAGGTCAGACACACAGTCCTTGGGCCGAGCAGCATCTCAAGGGGCACAGCGCTGCCCGAGGCGCCCCTGCAGGAGCGGGCACGGGTGGGATCCCCCGCGGACCCCCACACCCCGGCGGATCCAATCCGCCCCTCTCTGGCTCCAGCGGGATGCTGGCCCTAGGGAGCCAGCTGGACCCCTTCCCCGGTAAGGCGCCGAGCACTCGCCAGTGCTGCTTCCAAAAACACGCACCATAATTAACCTCCTATTAACTAGAGACAACCCCAGCGCCGTCCGCCACTCGGCCGAGGCGGGACTCGAACTGGCGACACCTCGAGCGCCTGAACTGGCCCCACCCGCCTCTGCTGGCGTGACTGACATCACTTCCAGACAATCCATCACCGACAGGGCCCCAAGCTCCTGCCTCCAGCCACTGCGACCCCAGATAACCAATAACAAGTCGACAACGAGCGTGCCCGCCCTCCTAGGCGGAGCCAAGCGCAGACGGAGTTACCCCAGCCAGAGCGCGAGCGTCCGTTCGGAGTGAAGGGCAAAACGACCAATAAAAACCTGAAGCGGGCCGAGGGCACAGGCAGATTACCCAATGGGCAGCCGGCGCTCTAAATGACAGCCAAGGCACCCAACCCACGCGCAGTGAGCGGGGCTCCCCGCGTGGCTTCCGTTCCCGTTGTGTGAGAGGCCGAGTCCCCAACGGCCTCAGCGCCGCTGCTGCTGCCGGGTCTGGGCCGGGACCGGGGGCTGAGCCGGGGCCTCCCTGCTCCGCGCCGCTGTCCCGGGGGCTGAGCTGAGCCTCCCCCGCCGCCCTGAGAGCCGAGCCGAGCATCCCCGCTCCCCGGCACCCAGGGGGCCGTGCCGTGCCGTGCGTGCTCTACTCCCCGGCCCGGGGGCCGCGCCGAGCATCGCCCCGGCCCGTCCCGCCTCCCCGCTCGCTCCGGCCGTGTTCCCCCGCAAGCTCCCCGGGCCAGGCCCGCGGCGCCCCCGGCCCAGCCATGTCGCTGCACGGGAAGCGGAAGGAGATCTACAAATATGAGGCGCCCTGGACCGTGTACGCCATGAACTGGAGCGTCCGGCCCGACAAGCGGTTCCGCCTGGCGCTGGGCAGCTTCGTAGAGGAGTACAACAACAAGGTGGGCACGGCGACTGGGGCAGAGCGGGGCTTGGCCCCCTCGTCCCGGGCTGGGGCTGGGCGGGGAGCCGGAGCTGTCCGGTGCCCCCGGAGTCAGGCGCTGGGCCAGGACCAGGCTGGTTCGTTGCAGCGAGCCCCGAGGTGAGGGGGCACAGCGGGGGGAAGAGCCCTGCGTGCTGCTGCTTTGGGGATAACGCTGCTGCAGGGCTCCTCGTGACCTCTGAGCCTCGGGAATGATGACTGTGGTGACTTCAGTCGCGTTAAGTACTACGGGCTGTGAATTCTGTTGTGTAAAGAGCTAGAAATTAAAGGTACGAGTATGAGTCTGGATGCTGCAGCTGTAAAACTAAAACAAGGTCCCCTTGCTTGGCCATATCTGGCTTTTTTTGGTCAATACAAAGGAAAGTTCATGGCCAGGACCGAAGCTTGTACGCATATATGCGTATAAATAGAAAGAAGTTCCACCTCAATCTGAGGAAGAACTTCTTTCCATGGAGGAATAGGAGCAGACCAGTCAAGCAACTTGTGGAGTCTCCCTTAACTGGTGACATTCCAAACACATCTGGACATGTTCCTGTGTCACTTGCTCCAGGTGACCCAGCCTAGAGAGGGGGGTTGGACTGGATGATGTCGAGAGTTCCCTTCCAACCCCTGCAATTTTGTGATGTACAGGGTGTCTGAGACTGCTGGAAATGAGCTTCTTCTCATGGTGCTTTCTTCCTGCGGGCAATTCTTGTGTGGTAACTTTTTTCATAAGTACGGTAATAAGGCGTACCTTTTTGACTAAAGTTTCGAGCCTAACCCGGAAGTGCGTCTTATATTCCGGTGCGCCTTATATATGGACAAATTCCAGAGAATTTGCAACCTGGAAGTGCAAGCTGGGCGGGGAGCCGCTGCCGAGCGGGTGGGGAGCCGCCACTGAGCCGCTGCCGAGCGGGCGGTGAGCTGGAGCCACTGCCGAGCAGGCAGGGAGCTGCTGCCCATCCGCTGCCGAGCGGGCGGGGAGCCACGGCAGCCGGCACTGGGGTCGGCAGTGCCGGGGCCCACAGTATGGGGAGAGCGCCTGGGGCTGCGTTTAAAGGCTTCGCCGATCTGTGAAAACTGTTTGCAAATTGAGCACCTGCCAGTAAACCCAGTTGCGATATCAACTCTCTTACTAACTCATTACTTTGATGCACATGGATCCTATCTTCCAAAAAAAGTGCGCCTTATATGCCAATGCATCTTATTAGTGTGAAATTACTGTATGTAAACCACTCTCAGTGATTCCTCTGTACTTTTCCCTGAGAGCAAGGGTGTAATGAGGCATGAGATTGTATCCTCAGTGTTTCCTTGCGAAGTGGAAGTGAAGAATGTCACACTGGTAATAAAGACTGTGTGTTTATCTCTCAGAACACGCCTTCAAGGGGCTGGTCTGGTGTAATGATTTACATAGAAACAGAAGAGAGATGAGGAGATGGATGAAGTTACAGAGCATTCTGAAATTTCTGTGAAGCTGAAGGTTTACCAATAGAGTTTGGTTTATGTAGCATGTACGTTTGTAGCCTTGTCAAGGTGTTTAATGAAGATCGTGGAAAATACTGTCAGAAAGCTGGTGTGTGGAAGCGGGCTCTGTGCAAGGGAGTGGTGACATCTCTTGGAGTGGTCCTACGCATGGCTGCGCTGAGCGTGCTGTGGTTCAGGCCGCCTGAGCCCTGTGTCAGAGCTGTCTCCTTCTCCTGGAGAATGCAGTGCTTCGGGAATGCTGCTGGGGACAGGCAGGACCTGAGCCTGAAAACTTCCAGTGTGTTTGAAGACCAGCTTGGAAGTGTTTTTGTAGTCTGTATCTGAGACGGTAAAAGAGCAGATCTGTGAGCAGTTGTTTTTAGAGGTGGCCCAGTTGGTTAATAAGGGGCTACACTTTTATGTTGCGTGCATGTCTTTAGTTCTGGAACATTCCCTGGGGTTGCTGTCCCTTACGGGGTGCTCAGATCTGCTGCTCAGCTCGAGCTTCCAGTGTAAAGCCACTGAGGCAGCTCCTCCCTTCCACACTTCACACTGACAATTGTTCAGACAGACATTGTGTACGACTATGTAAATTATCAGTGTCTGTAAATATTACCCAGGGCTTCTCTTGACCTGTGAGCTCCAGGAACAATGATTCTGTTGACTTCCGTCTGTGTAAGCACCACATGCTGTGAGGTCTGTGTGGTGTGAGGAGCTGGAAACTAATTGTGTGAGGATGAGAAAAGTCTGCTGCTATAGAAATAAAGATGATGTATGATTAAAAATTAAACCTGTACAATCAATGCAGTGAAATGTTACCTTCGTTTGCTGTGTTTCTGATATTTCAGAGTGATTTTTTTTTCTATTTTTGTTTTCTTGTTTGGTGCTTGTTGTACAGAGTCCTGTCTTGGCTAATTGCAAGTGTTGTTATTGCTCAGAGTACTGATGTTGTTTCCTTTACTTTGGGGACCAGAATACTCTTGGGAGTGTTTCATCTGCGCTGTTTGAATGGTGCCTCACTGTGACTGTCAGCTGTGCCGAGCCCTTGAGAGGCTGATGAGACATTCTGGGAATGGGTTCATGCTGGAAACTCTTGGACATGTGCTGTGGAGCTGTGCTACCTGCACACTGGTTGTAAACTCTGCCAGCTCCACTCCCTGTACATGGTGTAACCAAAGGGAAAAAAACAGAAGCTATTTAAATAGTACATGATCTTATGCAGCAAAGGGCCTGGAGCAGTGGGGTTTGTAGCCCGACTTCTGGAATTAACAGAAATACATGATTTTTTACAGAGTATGTGTGAAGTTTTATCTTTCTGCATATAATTTGTCCTTCATGGTTGAGATGTTTTATATTGCAGCTTCTGTCATCAAAACACACTTATAGGTACAGTTGGCACTAATTAAAAGGATAATGAAAAGTGATTTTCATTTTGGCTTTCCCCTTGCTCTCACAATCTTTGCACTCTCTTCAGAGGTTTCTGACAAGGTCCCAATAACATTTCTGTTCCTGATATAGCAATGTTTTGTTCCAAATAACTGGCTTTCTTCCATAGTAACAAAAATGGTCTGGAACAGTGTAGCTTGCTTAAAGTCCAACCAAATAAGTGACTATAGCTTTTCCTTATTACCTGTTTAGGATTTCTTTAAAAAGACTCAATACCCAAGTGTTTGTTGCAGAAGTGCTCACTGGGAGGGAATTAGGGGGAAAAGTGGGATATTTTAGTCTCATTTGTCTCTGATTTTCTGTTTCTGTAGAAATTACCAGCATTTGAAGTACTACAGGTTGCATGAGCTGTCTGTTTATACCTCTCTTTTGTGGGGAACTCAAACCTCTGGGCTGCCAAACCCCAATTTTCTGTGATCCCCAATTCCCAGACACCTTTAACTGTGCCAGCCCTCACATTTGTGGGCTCTGTGGCACAGACTGAAGCTGCTTGCCAAGAGCTGTTTGAAGCCCTGTGAGTTTTGTTTCAGCTTGTACACCTTCACTGATCAAATCACTGCTGCAGCAAGACAGGTGCCTTGCTCTGGTTGGAAGAATTAAATAATCTGAGGTGGTGTTTCCTGAACTCCTTGGAGTGGGAAATTGCAGTCAGCCACTGTAATCCCTCATGGATCAGCGTCACAAAAGGCACCTGGACGTGTCAGAGATCAGAGATACTGGATTGCTGAATTGCTTCAGTTTAGGGTCTGAGCAGGGGTTAAATGGGAATATGCAGTGCAGGGATATTTACATTAATACCAGTGGAAGGGGATCCTGTTTGAGATTTGCTCCTGGTGATGAGGACGTTGATTGCTTTGTGTAGGATTAATACGCTCATGTTGAGTGGAAAACAGCATAAGCAAAGGAGAAATGATTAGAGGTCGTTTGTCTTTGATTCTAACCTTGCCACAAGATTTTCTATCACCAAGGACAATTTGCTTCCTTTGTAAAATCTGCTTAGTATTTCTGATCCCCAAAGGAGTTAGAAAGCTATTTGTCAATCACTTCAGAAGTCTGGGAGATTTTTGACTGATTTATACTAGGGTGTGAAGGATAATAAGGACTAGTTATAATAAAGAGAGGGCAAGACAAGGCTGTATTTCAGTTTTTAGGAGCATGCTTGGCTGCATTTTTTAGTGTTTGTTATGGGATGGAAAGGATGGAGCTTTTCATTGTAGGGGGCAGGGCAAGGTTTGTATTTAAGCAAATCTCTACATGAGCTCATAAAACCGCAAATTAATTAGCATTTAAGATCTGCTGAAACATTTGTTGGTTTTCTGTTATGGGGAAAACTATGATAGATTTCCCTTCTAGATGAAATGTGTAGCTTATTAGACAAATTGCTTATCCCAGGATAAGTATAAATTTAGGATTTTTTCAGATAAACACCTTAGAAAAAGTCCATTAAGCTGCCATTCCCAGGAGGAAGCTCTTTGCAAAGTGCTAGGAAGTTCCTACTGTGAGCATCTTACAAACTGGTTGTAGTGAGTCATCCCCGTGATGTTTGTGTTTGAGCAGCATTTCACACAGTGGGACTTTCATCCTCTTTGGGTCCTGTAGTCACTGCAGGTTAAACAAGTCCTCCCAGCACCTTTTGTTCTCTCGTTTGCATGCTTACTGACATGTCAATATTTTTCTAATAACATCACGTCTGGGACTTCCAGCATGACTTCAGGTGTTGTCATGACCAGGCTGTGTGGAGATGGTTTCTTGTTTGCTCTGTTTTGCATCATTCTCACAATGGGGCAAGTTTTGTCCTTCCCCCTAGCACATCACTGTGCAAAAATTCTAATTTGGAGCTCAGTTACCTAGAATCTTTCAGCAGACCTGCTTTCTTGCTCTGATCACACAAAACATTTAAATAATTATGTAACCATTTTAGCTCCCCGATATTTTTACTCTTTTTTTAAGTTTGAATTTTGCTTTACTTTCTTCCTCTCTGATGTGATTAATTTATGAGTTTTTCATGCACTTGTGACAGAACATTTTGAGTTATGTGGTGCTGAAAACGTTTGCCAGCTACCTGACGTGATCCATCACAGTCTGCAAGGTTATGGCCAAGAATTCCATAATATCTGCTTTAATTCTGCCAACTACAGCTTGTTTTGCTCTCTGGAGATGATGTTGTCAGCATCAGTTCAGTTAAGGATGAATTAGAATAATGTTTGTGCAGTTCAAGTCTGTGATTTAAATGGGGCTTTGCCATGTGGAAAAGAGAAGGGTGGTCTTTAATCCTTAAGGATTGGATTTCGTTCAGTTCATTTGGGATCATCTCTTCAAATCAAAGCCCTGTGGTGATTATGGATACTTCTCTTTACTTATATTCCCCAGCAGCACTTTAACGATTTCTCATTTTGTTGACATGATGATCCTTTAATGTTGTCCTTGAGGTGACAGAAAATGTCCTGAAACACGCTCAATCTTAATGCTGTCATTAGGAATTAGTATTCTGATAAAATGCTTTCTTTTAAATATGGTTTCTCACAGGTGCAGCTTGTTGGTTTGGATGAAGAGAGCTCAGAATTCATTTGCAGGAACACGTTTGATCACCCCTACCCCACCACGAAGCTGATGTGGATCCCAGACACCAAGGGAGTCTACCCAGACCTGTTGGCCACCAGTGGGGACTACCTACGAGTGTGGAGAGTGAGTAAATCCTCCCCAGGAAAAGATGAGCCAGACATGAATTGTGTTATATAGTGATCTCTTTTTCACTCAAGACAAGATTTTATTCACTGAAATAATGTCACTATATGAAGACTATAAGAGAAGCAGAATTATCATGGCAATTGCTGTTTTAATCAGCTTATTTTAAATGGAGTAGGTGGCTGTGTTTTCCAGAGCTTTGGGATGTAAAGCTGAGAGGAAAGAAACCTGGGATTAATTCCTAATGTTTTGTGCCATTGGAACCAGTCAGGTGATGCTGCTTTTTAAGTCAGATGTTTCATTTTCTTTGAAGGTGGGTGAGACCGAGACCCGGCTGGAGTGTTTGCTGAACAACAACAAGAACTCAGATTTCTGTGCTCCACTGACATCCTTTGACTGGAATGAAGTGGATCCTTACCTGTTAGGTGAGACTGACAAATTGTTGTGGTTTTGGCACTCTTTTGAATTTGGTCTGATGGAGCCTGGGCTGTAACTGCTGCTGTGTCACTGCGTGTCTGCTGGTTGATCTGATAATTAACCACAGACAGCTGCATCATTGAAACTGCTGCTGTTTTACATTTAAAAAAAAACAACATCTCATGGAGACTCTTTTCACTGAGAGGTGCCCTGTGCAGTGCAGAATGGGTCACTCAGGTTGGATTAGGGACATTTGGGAAGGGGAGTCTTGGCCTTTAGGGCTGAAGAGCTGTTGTTGCAGTGCCGAGTAAGGATGTGCATCAGCTCTGTGCCTTATCTCAGGGTGTTCTGGGGTGCACAGAAAACTGTGCACTGAGCTGTGTGTTTTCACGTTCAGCAGCCATTTCAGCAGCAGGAGGGGAGCCAAGAGTCCTTAATTCAGTTGGAGGAGGGGGCTGAGCGCTTAAGGTTTAATTATAACCTATGGGACAAATTGTGAATCCAGGGTGACTGATGCAGAGGTTTGTTTCCCAGAAGAGAACAGCCATTTATGTCAGGGGGATTTGCTCAGAGATTAACAGTGATAATATGTCATAGTAATTATTTACTACATGATTTATTTTTTGTGTGTTACATGTCTCATCTCTTAAGAGCTTTACTGCTAACCCCACCTTCAGCCCACAGCAGCAAGCAATTAATAGTAACGCCATCAAAACACTGATTGAATTTGGGGTTTGGCATGCACGAGAGATGTAGAGGATGGGAAAGTTGATCTCAGAGTTGCATCAGGTTTCTGAATAGATTGAAGCAGACATGAGCTATTTACACTTTATTCCTGTGTGGAAGGCTATTTCTGCAGCTCAAAGGTTTGGGTCATTTAAATGCATGGAAGACTGCTGGCTGTTTGACATTCTTGATTTCAGTTCTATGCTGTTCTCATGGCTGTTTTGACCTGTAGGTGTTGGGGGATGTTACATTAACCCAACAAGTGATTAAATCATTTGTGACAATATTAATTTTACTAATAGAAGTGGTTTTGTTTCAGGTACCTCTAGTATTGACACAACCTGCACTATTTGGGGTCTGGAGACAGGACAGGTTCTGGGAAGAGTAAATTTGGTGTCTGGCCACGTGAAGACCCAGCTTATTGCACATGACAAAGAGGTGATGGGGGGTTTTGGTTGCTTATGTTGCATCTTTTTAAAGCAGTGGAAAAGGAAGAGAACTTTTCCATTTTCCTCCTTTCTTTTCTTGAACAATTTCATAATTCAGAGAGATCATTTATGTAAGTTTGTATACAGTTCTTCTAATACTATGTACAGTATTGAGTACCTAAATACTGTTGCGTATCAAAACAATTTTTTTTACTCATCATAGACTCTTGACTCAAGAACATGGTTGTTTTAACAGATTGTACTCCAGAATATTGTAGAAAAATTAGAAAAAACATCACATTAGACTTGAAATCAACTTCATATCAGAGGCAATTAACAGCTTGCAAAATTCTTTGATTTTAGCATTTTACTTTTCAACAAGTAATGTAAAAAACCTCAGGTCTGGGAAATGGATAGGTTTTAGCTTCAGTGAGTGATACTACAATTACACAAGCATGCAATTCCTCCTTTTGGCAAGTGTAATGAGCAGTTCCAGGGAGCAGGAGGTGTTTGAGAGGCTGTGCCAGTGCAGGGGCTGTCCCCGAGCTGAGCTGTGCTGTCCCTGTCCCTGCCCTCTCCCTGTCCCCGAGCTGAACCATGCTGTACCTAGGCTGTGCCTGCCCTGTCCCTGAGCTGTGCTGTCCCTGCCCTGTCCCTGTCCCTGAGCTGAGCTGAGCTGTACCTGGGCTGTCCCTGCCCTGTCCCTGAGCTGTGCTGTGCTGTCCCTGTCCCTGTCCTCTCCCAGTCCCCGAGCTGTGCTGTCCCCGTGCCCGTCCCCGAGCTGAGCCGCGCTCTCTGGCAGGTGTATGACATCGCCTTCAGCCGCGCGGGCGGTGGCCGGGACATGTTTGCGTCGGTGGGCGCGGACGGCTCGGTCAGGATGTTCGACCTGCGCCACCTGGAGCACAGCACCATCATCTACGAGGACCCCCAGCACCACCCCCTGCTGCGCCTCTGCTGGAACAAGCAGGACCCCAACTACCTGGCCACCATGGCCATGGACGGCATGGAGGTGAGGCAGCAGCTCCTCGTCCTCAGCTGCTCGTGCTGCTCTCTGGGGGACGTGGCCTGATGCTAATTTATACTCAGGAATCTGGGGGAAGAATGATCAAGGACCAGTTCTTAGTGCACTAAGGAGTTAAAGAAGTGACTTTGACATGACAAGCTTCAGGTTTATGGTTTATATATTTCAGCTGATTTTTAAGAGGAGTCTGTGAGCAGCTGGGCAATAATTTTCACATAAAATCTTAACTGCAGATGTTTTAGTCACCTTGTTCTTTCCCAGTCCAATTTTAGTTTGTTAGCAAGGCTGCTTCAGGGACGCACAATTTGTTTGCCACTGTGACCTGGCTCACAAGCCTCCTGTGAAGTCTGACTTCTTTTGAGACACATGACACACTGAGCAGCTGGAAGCTGTTCTTTAGGAGCAGGGCTTGCTGCCAGCCACATCCTTTAGGAAAGAGTCATGTTTGTAGCCTTACCCCAAAATATTTTGTATTTTGAATAAATTAATTTTTAAAAATGCAATTTATTAACATAGCTGGTTTTTGTTTGTGAAGGTTGTGATTCTGGATGTCAGAGTTCCCTGCACCCCAGTTGCCAGGTTAAACAACCACAGAGCATGTGTAAATGGAATTGCCTGGGCACCTCACTCTTCCTGCCACATCTGTACAGCAGGTAAGTGTGACCTTCAGGAGAGTCTCAGAGTCTGTAACTACATTTGCAAAATCCTCTTCGACCTCAAGTTTATGCAATTGTCTGCCTGTCTTGCTAAAGAATACTTGTGATTTAGAAGCCCTTTATTAGTGACTTTCCTGAAATGTTACAGAAATAAACAAAATAGACATGTTCTAGAGTTTGTGTGGAAGGTACCCAGTACCCAAACTGTCCATCAGCTCTGGCTAAGCTCTTGTTATTTTAATGTTCCTTAGCGTTTTTGCAATCCGGTTCTTAAATGTTTTCTACTGTTATGAGTTCCACTAGTCATTTGTTTATCAGCTCTGTCTTGGATAACGTATAATTATTTTGTTGGAGCATAATTGTGTTGCTGTATCTGGCTGAAATACGTATCAGGACTGGAGCAGCTGTATCTCACCGGCTCCTTAGGCTACAGGCCTCCAGTGGCACATCTGGATCCTGTTAGGCTCTGACTGTCCTTGCATTTCTTGTCTGTGTGCAGCGGATGATCACCAGGCTCTCATCTGGGACATCCAGCAAATGCCTCGTGCCATTGAGGACCCCATCCTGGCCTACACAGCCGAGGGAGAGATCAACAACGTTCAGTGGGCATCCACCCAGCCAGACTGGATAGCCATCTGCTACAACAACTGCCTGGAGATCCTCAGAGTCTAACTTTGCTGCTCCATGCACAGTCAGGGCTGTCTCATTCCCCCTCCCCTCTAAAGTAAGAACACCACCAGTCAAGTGGCCAGTATCTGTTGTTGCTTTGCATCTACTCTTACAAGGAACTGTTCAAGAATGGATGGCAGGGCTCTCCTGCCTCTCAAGACTCTCAAATGCAGAGACATGCTGAGCCTCTTGGACCTTCTGGGTTCTGGTTTTCTTGTGAAATTCTTCTTCCCTCAGTAAAAGTTCTGTATATTTGTTTGTTGACTGTATTAATAAGCTTGCAGGCTTTTAAGTTGCTGCATATGTCTGTGTGTTTGTCAGCCAGCTGAGGCAGCACATCCAGCAGTTTAATAGATGCAGGTGCAAAACAAGGTGGGGGGGGAAAAGACAATGATGTTAACAGCCACCTTGGCAGGAATCTTTCTCATTCCTGTTGTTGCTGCCTCTAAACTGTTTAAACGTTTGTATGTTTTTTATATATTGGGCTAACTTTCTATTGAGTAAGGTTTTTCTCCCGAATTCTTACTTTTGATATGTGATCCACTTCCATATGTCCAAAGCAGGACATGTTCCTGGATACAAACCACAGTAACACTGCAGGCTCCCTGGCAGCAAGGCCTGCCAGAATTAACTGTTGCCCTGGCTCCCTGTATCTGGTGACCTAGGCAGAATTCTCTGGTGCTGTGAAGTACTTGTTGCACAATTTCTTTACACTTTTCTGATGCTCAAGGCAGTTGTTACTATGGTAGGTCTTATTTTTAAATTTGAGTTTGCGTGTATCCTGCAGTCGTGTTAGCAAGCAGAGCTAACGAGTGATAGGTTGGGAAAGAAGATCCCTGCATGACGTGAGCTCCCAGGAGGTAACAACTCCTGAAAAAATGTACTTGTAATGGATTTGAGATTGGCACTTGCAATGAAATGATTTCCCCTCAGAAGACTTACCTTATCTATATCAAAATAAAATGGTTTCACACTTTGTAGCTTGCTTGATGGGCAAATAATATGAGCAAGATTTTGTGGATAGGCTGTGCTTTGGAGGTCGTGTCTGGCCTGTGTTCCTGGGAGGTCTTGAAGGCAGTGCAAAGCAATCTTTTTGTGAAGTGTTTTTTTGCTTTGTACTGGCAGGTCTTGTTGAATGAACGAGACAAGTCAGAAAAGCTGGTCTGCTATCCAAAAGAAAGCTGGTTTTTTGGAAGAAATTACTCCCTAATGCGATGCACAAAGGTGGATTTAGAAGGAAAGAAGCTGTCCCATTGAGGCCAAGGTTTGGCATTTGTCATCCTCCTGATCTGGGGGATGTGCCAGAGGGATTCTGTTTGGAATAGTGGATCAGTCTACAGTAACGCTGCTCAATGAAAGCTGAGTGGATTAGGCAAGATAAAAATGTTTATGGAAGTCTTGCACTAGCCTGGGTCCTGTGCTGAGGGCTCTGCAGAGCTCTCCAGCGAGGACATGACAGCCAGAGCTGCTCTGGAACGGTGTGCAGCCCAGTTTCCATGTAAATGTCAGAAACCATGACAATTCTTTCCACCTAATGAGTATTCACCTGCAACTGGAGGCAGATTATAAATAGTAGGACCCTGGCAAACTCGCATCTTGTCAGTTTATGAGGAGAGGCGAGTTGGGAAAGCAAATGCCGTGGAACAGTGAAGCTGACACTGAGAACACTGTCAAATACAGAACAGAATCTGCAAAGTTTTGTCATTCTGGACGTAGAGAAATACTCTTGTGCAGGCTGCTGCTCACCATGGAGCTCAGAAAAGCATTGCCTCAGGAATTTGATAGGAATTCATTAGGGACAGTTGTATTCCATCACTCCTTTCGATAGCAGAGGACCAGGAGACTAACTGCTCAGGATGATGTTTTGTCGTTGACTCTGCGTTCAGTTGTGAGATTTCTGACAAAGCTTGATGTGACTTGAAGGTCAATTTTTCTTATTAGCAGCAGTACAGAGTGGTGTGTTCCACAAAGAGGTTTTAGCTAGATGTCAGTGTTAGCCAAACAATTAGTTATCACGTCTTACAATAGCACTTCATCTGAAACTGGAAAGAACTTGGGTAGAATGAAGTGAAAATTGGGGTTTTCTCAGCAGGGGTGGCTAATGGCATGCACAGCTTTAGGAGCCATCTGAAATGCATTCTCAGGCTTGTCATGCTCTGTTTAATTGATTACAAATGGCCAGCACAACCTGCTGTTACTGAGAGGGAGCTACCTGCAATGGTGGTAGCTTCCATGTCCCCTTTTTGCTTCAAATTTACTCCTGCACAGGTGGCATGAGTCAAAGATGAAAGCTAAGATGATAAGAGAGCTTGTGTAAAGGGACTCGTGGTCTGAATAGCCAGGTCGATTCTGCTGCTGTTGGAAAACAATCCTGGCAGGGACCTGAAGAGGATCCAGTGTCAGTTCTTCCATCCATGAAACTGATGGAAGTCCACTGTGGAATTGGGTGCTTATTCCAAAGGCATCAAAGGCAAGTGAAGGAATCTTGGAGGCTCCTGTGGATTCTAAATAAAGCCTATATCCTGTTTTTTAGCCAGTTGGGATACCTTCTGGATCTACAGCATATTGCTTTAGGCATAATCCATTGTCATTCTTCACATGAAATTGCATTTTAAATCACTAGAGACTGTTTTGGCACAGGGAAATGATACTTAAAATAACTTCAAATATGTCACTTGAAAGGTTAATGAGTGAAAAGACGTGAAAATCCTCACGGGTGAGACGCTCTGTAGTGCAAATGGCACTTCTATGTAGACAAGGAACGGAAAGACTTTGGTGCTCTTTTGGCAGCAGCTGCTGCCCCAGTGACAGAAAGGGAATGCTCTGCTTGGTGGTGCCAGGTTCATCTGCAAGATAAAGCACTTGTTACTGGAGCCTGCAAATTGAAATATGCAATTTATCACATTCCCCTGCTTGAC
Organism: Sialia sialis; assembly: GCA_009812075.1. NCBI lineage: Eukaryota > Metazoa > Chordata > Aves > Passeriformes > Turdidae > Sialia > Sialia sialis. The sequence goes on along the minus strand of VRYO01002780.1, from coordinate 330,857 downwards.
GTTCAATTTTACTGAGTGTAAAGCCCCTATAAGCATTATTTGTCCCCAAAGATCATGAAAAGAAATACTTTGATATTCAATTTCCATTATTTGGTGCTTACTGCACAAGCAGAGGATGCAGAACAAGTGCTTGCAAATACCTCATCTTTTTGAGTAGAAAGTAACATGAAGGGAAGAGTGAGCACAGCAGAAAAGCATGTGCTGTTGTTGGTACAGGCCAGCCTGATTCTGGGACAGAATTACTTAATACAGAAATACTTGATGCAGATGGTCTGTATCACTTCTCCAGTTGATGAATTCAGGAGACTAAACTATTGTTTGGTTGTTATGTTCTGTTTAACCCAGGCTTTCCACAGATTGCTGCTGTTATGTGGGCAGCCTGCTGACTCTCAGCCAGGACGTGTTGACGATGTAAAACTTGCTAGTGAGGTGAAAACTTCCAGTTAGCAAGTTGAATGTGGAATTGGTGTATAGTGTGCCAACTCTACTCTTGTGTGAATTGCCTAAATGAGAGGGGCTGTGGTAGCTTGCATCTGTGGAAATTGTACTGGTGTGTACAGGGATTTAAAAGGCAAGGATTTGAGTGCTTTGACAATCCATTTAGAAAAAAGCCACAGTGGTTTAAATAATAGGAAAGGAGACCGCTAAGCCGGGTTGTTTTGTGTGGACCCTTGAAGTGTATTTAACAGGGGAAGCATTGCCTCTCATAAGTCAAAGTCAATGATCCTTTCGAAACTTTGCAGTAATTACTCCAGTGAATGTTGTGGATAATAGTACAAGCTCTGTTTGTGCCTGGTGGGGCAGTGAGAAGCTGCCTCAGCCTCAGGTGTGGATGGTAGCCTGCCAGAGAGCAGGTGAGGGGAGGAGTCTGGTGTGCAGAATTCACAGATGTTCCCGTGCTGGTTGACCATGGAAATGAGGAGCTGAGTGTGTCCGTTTCCTTCTCTTCCAGATGGCACTTTAACAAGTATATTTTTGGTAAGATTACGAGGAGAGTCATCTTTTCCTCAGCCCTTGTAGGGTAGGCACTGGTCCATGTTGTGTAGGAAATGTTAAATCCTGAACTGGGGACGTGGTGGACCCTCACTTGTTTTTACTGAAAACCAAAAGTATGAGCACTTGACAAGGCTGTACATGTAAAACTGAAGTTCATGTTCTGGATCTGACACGTCCTGTAAGGCTGCCCAGGTGATGTCCCCCAGAGAGTCCTTTTTGTTCAGGAGCTTTGGAGGGGTTTGGAATCCTCGTTAACCACAGAACGTGGTGCTGGCACTGCTGGGCGGGATGTGCCGGGATGTGCCCAGATCCCTTGGATAACCTGAATGTTGTGAGAGAAAGGCTGCAGCTGCTGCTGTAAAGCACTGAACATTGCACTGGCAGCTTGTTTTAACTCATTGAACATTGCACTGGCAGCTTGTTCTAACTCTTGCAGACTCACTGGGCAGAGCAGACAGCGCAGCGAGCTCTGGCCTCAGCTGGCTGCAGTTCCAGCCCCATCAGACTCTGAAGGGTTGAGTTTGTGCTCGTAGCAAAGTGGTTCCACCAGCCCAGATGCACGCTGTTATCCTGCCAGGTGGCGCATTCTCTCACGCGAGTTTCCTGCTCCCTCCTCTCAGACCAATATTCCAGACAAGCCTGTACTTTGTGTTCTGTAATTGTACATGGCACTTGGAGAGCACTTTGTGATGCAGCTGTACTTCCCCTGCTTACCCAAGAGAGTCAGAAGTGTTTCATTCTTGAGGCTCTTGAGGAGGGTTTAGGATGCCCCTGACTCAGTTTGTTTTCTGGAAGAGATCTCCAGAACTTGCAATCAGCACCTTTCACCAGCAGCAAAAAGAGCAGTAATTAAAAGTGCAGCTAAATACCAGTCACTGAAGGCTCAGCTGGTGATTCATGGCAGACACCAGATGCACTTGTGAGAGTCGCTGCTGCCTCTTTGAGGTGACAAGTGTGTCTGCCAAGGACCTCAGTGGCCTTTTGTGCAGCCTCTGATACTCAGCATCAAGTGAGAATTTCCATAGTCATAAAAATAATGAAAATTATCTCAGTGTCTTCATCAAGTTTGTTTATTTTCAGGAAAGCTAACAAAATTAAGGAAAAAAGCTATTTCCTGACTAAAGATTGTGGCCATGTGCAGCTGTAAACCCGTGGGCCAGCTCCCATCCCTTGGAGGTTGCTTTCCCCTCTCAGTGCTGAGGGTGGCTCTGAGGGAACCGGAGCAGGACAGAGTCCCAGTGCAGCTGGAAAAGGTATGTTGCTCTTTCTGACAACTTGGGAAATAGGAATTATGAAATTCACTATTTAAAAAGAACCTTTTTTTTAACCCTTGGGTTGCTGGCAGTGTAAAATGTAATTTAAATCTATTGCACCCAAGCATTTTTGTTACCAGTAGCCGAGTAGGAGATTCTACTTTTAGGTGTGTTTTCCCTTCTGCTCTTCCCATTCACAGTCCTGTTGTGGTAATTTCCTGAAGGTGTAATCTTTGTAGCATGATTGTACAAACATCCATATGAAATTCCTGACTTCTTGTTCTCACTAGAGTATGTTAAAGCAATAGTAATTTTACTTCTGTCCTTTTCTCCACCTGCAACTTCGCTCCTGTTCTGTCCTAGAGGAATCCCAGTATCCTGCTTTTCAACAGACATATATTGTTGACATGGATAACTGCAGTGTCCCTATATTCCTTTATTTTTATGGAGAAAATATAAAAGGGTTTGTTACAATGGATTTTAACACCTGAGTCATGGAACCATGTTGTTGAAACTCTGTAAATTTTGAGGCAATTTTCTGAACTCGCTTGAAAGTGGAATGTTGCATCCTTTTATGGTATTTCCTGCTTCCTATGTAGTTTTATTCAGATTTTTTAACCTTCTTTCTAAGTTTCAGCCTCCTGTGTATTAGGTACAGTATTTTCAGCCTTTCATACTTTGTAATAAAAATGGAACCTTTGTAGATTGACTGCAGTTGACTGTGTGATGAGTGGAAACCTGGGGGGAGCAGGGAGCTACAAATGAACTTCATTTCTTCTGTGTGAGTTTGTTGCTGTAAGAGCAGGCCGATTGCTTTGCCTTGTCTCTGCAAAGCTGGTCAAGCATATTGATCCCTCATCCAAATACCCAGACAGACCTGATAATTCCAGCTACCCTGAAACTGCAACTGTCCCCAAATAATTGCATTATTAGGAACCCAGTCACAACAGAACTCCAGCAGAATGGTTAATGCAGCTGTACATTAAATATTTGCTTTCTTAAAAATCTGCTGTGGGGTCCCTGTATTCCAGTGTTGTTTCTGCTCATGTTTTCCAGTGCTTTGCTTGTTCCCTGCACAGCAAATGGGAATTATCTGCCCTGTGGTTTTGTTTTTAAGACGAGGGGAAGAGGGATTTTTTTTTTTTTTAGAATTTAAATAATTAGTCTCTGAGAGGTTTTGAATATAGACAAAGTGAAAACAATGCAGTTGGGTACTTCTGCAGCTTTAAGTCTCTCCTGGGCAGGGTGACCTCTCTTTAAAGTTTTTTTTCACACACTCAGTCGCTGCTGTGATGTCTGGAATTGGGACCACGAGGGGAATGGGGTGGCAGAGCTTGGAAATTTGTACCTTAGGCCCTGGCAAGCAGGACTGATGACTTCCTTCAGTATTTACATTAAATATAGTTCAACTAAATGGTTGGATTTCTTTCTAATTCTTTGTGTACTGGCTTTGAAGTGAAAGCTTATTAAGCTTCGTGACCACAGTGGAAAGAGCTGCCTGCAAAGATGCTGCACTGATTTTTAAGCTATATATGGACTTTGTGTTAGTAACCCCTGCTCTGAAAAAGTACTTTTTTCTGAGAATTGTTTGTCTTTTACCCTAGAAACACATTTGCATGCTCATGGATTATTTTTCCCCCTGGATCTCTGCTTTGGAATACTCCAGTGAAACTTTCTCAGCTACCACTACAGTGGAAGGAGGCAGCTTGTGCAAATTGTGCATAAAGTGGGGAGTGGTGGATAATGGGTGAAGCAGGTAGCCTGTCAGTGTGGCAAAACAAACGCCATAAAATGATGTAGGAAAAAAGATGAGAGGGGTTCTGCCTTTTGTAAATATTATGGAACAGCCAACATGTGGCATAGCTGTCTGGCTCTGTGACCATGGGGAAGTCCCTGCTCTGATTCCAGCTGTAAGTGAAAAGCACATCATTAATCAGCAATCAGTAAATGGCTCGAAAATACCTGAAAGAAAACCTGTGTGGTAACACAGTGCACAGCAATAGCTGCAGGGGAGCAGCAGTCTTTGAGAGTATTCTGGGGCCTGTGACTGGAAGAAGCATTTCATTTTGAGCTTTTCCGTTTGTGCTGTTTTAGAAATATCCAGGCTATCAGCTCAGAGGAAGTAACGATGTAAAAGCATATCATATTTTTAAGGTTCTTCCTCCCTTCTCTAGTTCTGCCATCCAAAGGCAGAGCAGCTCCTGGTGTTCCAGCAGCTCCAGAGCTCCCCCTGCTGGAGCGCTGCGGGACCGCTCCGGCCCGGGGCACTGCGGGACACGAGTTCCACACCAATCGTGTCCCTGTGGAGCGCTGGGGGACACGAGTTCCACACCAATCGTGTCCCTGTGGAGCGCTG